>JAVLVB010000002.1:11257012-11283040 GCA_032876305.1 Orestias chungarensis
GTTTGTGTGTGTGTGTGTGTGTGTGTGGGTGTGTGTGTGTGTGTGTGTGTGTGTGTGTGTGTGTGTGTGTGTGTGTGTGTGTGTGTGTGTGTGTGTGTGTGTGTGTGTGTGTGTGTGTGTGTGTGTGTGTGTGTGTGTGTGTGTGTGTGTGCGCGCGCACCCGTTCTACAACTTTAAGATTTCTCCCTGATCCGACAAACATGAATCAAATGGGACAATACCGTCGTAACAGCAGTCAAGTTATATAGATGGATTGACTGATTATTTAACTTTGGTGTATTGAAGCTAAGTTGTATCTTAAAGTTGTAGGACACCGACCCTCTATCATGCACAGGCTTAAGGGCTCATTAAGTTCTCATTGTCGTAGCTGCATGACGAAAAATGCAACATTTAGTTTCATGGCGTCTTGTCGTCCGTCCCTTCTTGTCTCAACCGCTCTGGCAAACTTTTCGCCCACCTCTGTATGCAAAGCTATTTTGTGATAGGGCTCAGGTGTTTACCCATTTGCTCTGACTTCTTAACTGGCATAAGCAGAACAATGGAAATTTTTAAAGCAATTTCACTCCGAATTCTTTGTCCGTCTGGCTTATTTGTTTTCTCTGTGTGTTGGTTGTCATCCCACCAAAGCCTGTTTGTTTTCTTTCTCCTGTTCTTTGAGTCCCGCTTCCCTCGTCCACCTGTGCTGGTGTTTACTGGCAGCCTTGTCAGAGACTTGGAATGTTTATAGTTCCACAGCAAGGAAGGCGGCTCGGGGTGTGTGTGTTTCTCTGAGAAGGCTAAAATAACAAACTGTTATAGAGATACGAGAGCACTTCCCAGCAGCCTACTCTCTTTTAATATGTCTGCTTTGCCTTTTTATATCATTCAAGGTCCCGGTGCTGCTGCTGCTGTGTGTGTATATGTTTATATTTATTAATGTGAGTGTGCTCAGATCAGCCTTAACAGTGGGAGGATATTTGTTGGTTTTTGAGACGTTTGTTTTAAACCCGTTATTTTGTGTGTGATCATCCGTTTTCCTGTTTTTATTGAGATGTCTGGCAGGTTTTTATTTTAAACGTTTTCAGGATTCGCTTTATTTGCTGTACTGCTTTGTGTATAATTTCTTTCTACATTATTGTTGTTGTTGTTATTATCAATAATGACAATAAAGCAGAATGAAACTCGAACCTTAACTTGATAAATATTTATTATACTAATTATAAACATTTAAACCGGTGAGGACTTCTTTATTATTTATGATGGTTCCTTGGCTTTTTTAAATTTAATTTAATTTTATTTTTGAGCGATTTTTCTTCGTTAGGAAAGAAAAATTCTTTATAATTGTATTTTGTCATGGAACAGTGGCAACGTCATCGTAGTTATGGGAATACTCGCCCTAAAACATTCTAAAAGCGTAAAAAAAAGACTTTCCAGACTTTATTTTTTTGTCATGAACCAGAATGTTCCAGGGGAGGGATGCTCCTAAATGACATTAAACCTTAGGCTGTAGTTAAAAAAGGTTCCGCTTTAGTGAACAATAATTATTATTTTAATCTTCATAGAACTAGAGTCCGCTATTGCAGTTGAGTGTTTGGTTAGCTCTCACGGTCGGAAAGCGTTTTCTGAAGTGCAGCCATTATCACCGTTGTTCTGGTTTGAGTTGTCAAAAGTCTTTTCCTTGCTGTCATTCAACTTGGCTCATCAATCTAAAACTATAGACCCCGTGACATCTCCATTTCCTCTCGGTCACCTCTCCTGACCGCGGTGTCACCAAGGACGGGGCTCGCGGGGTAGTCCCCATCTCACGCCTACACTTTTCGCTGCCCCGTAGCACATCCTGAATTTAGCCGAATCAAGGCGTGCGGGCAGTGGGGTTCACGGCCGCATTGTAGAAACGTTAGATCAGCTGTCACAGTTTTTATTTTTTGGAGGAGGAGCCGAGGAAATCCAGTTCAAAGTGCTTCCTAAAGATGTCGAGGGGGATGCACTCTATGACCTTGAGCTCATCAATCTTCTACATCTGTCAGCTACTCCTCCCGCTCCGTAGCTGCTGTCCAGAGAACATATGCGATGATTGGATATGTTATATGTTTGTGCTTGTGCTGTTGATGCTTGCACGTGTGTGTGAAGGTGGAAAGTCCAGATGACTAAAAAACTCAGACTAATACTGGACTTCAGTCTAGCAGATAGGGGAATCGTATCTGCTGTTAAAAATTATTAGAAACTAACTTCTTAAAGCACACATTTGTATAAATCCTTCGTTTCTTTCAAGTTTCCAATAAAGGTTTCCCACTAGATTGTCAATTCTGACTTTATATTTGGCCATGCATTGGAGGTGCAGTGGAACATGTATTATCATTTTTGTCTCAACTCTCTGTATTTGACTGAACCCCCCATAACTGACATACTCAAGTTTAGTTACCACAGGGTGTTACTTTTACTCATTAGTTTTGAACTTTGATCCTGTGAGAGCCTCCTAAGTATTTATTGGTAGGGTCATTAAAAAGGCCAATGTTGGTAGCAGTTTTTTTGTTTTTTGTATGTGTTTGTGTGCTTTAGCTTTGCTTAACATAATCAGATTATTCGTTTATGCACCAAACCAGGAAAGCTGGTTAATACCCACGATTATGCATATTTGTGTTGATCTTTGTGACCCTAATTCATATCTGCTCTTTTGACCGCTTATGTTTGGTGGTTTTCATTTTTTGTTGGTTATTATATTATGTGAGATCTTACTGTATATTGAATTACGGGTTACGTAAACGGTGTAGAAAAGTTAATTCGTATTTAATGGTGTACTATTGGGTTTAAAAGCTAGCCTGCTGGAAGAAAGTTTCATGCTTTAATGAAGGGACTTTGGGTTCAGGGAAGCAGTGTAGAGGAACGGACTAGGAACTGTTCTCAATAGAGGCTCAACCATCCGTCACATTCGCAATAGGATTTCTGAGTGCAAAAAACTGTAAGCTACTATCAGTTACTCCTTTTATATTACATAATTGGTGCAGAACATTTTGAAAGACCCTTTTTCTGCTAATTATGGCTCACCTATTTTCCAAAACCTGGCTAGCTTTTCAGTGGAAAATCTTAATGACGAATCAGATTTTATTTGCTTCTGTCATGCAGATCTTTGACATGTATCTTTTCAGCCTATGTTTATTTAGCTTGATGGCTTATATTTATTCTTGTTGAAGAAGATCAAAAATAAGAGCAAGGACAAAATATCAGGGGGAAAAACTGGTTTGCGATTTGTTGAGTGTTTTTGGGGGGGAATTATTAGCAGATAATGACTTACCTGCAGCGCATAGTTCTGTAAATCTCCCTAGTTTAGACAAACGGAAGGATTACTTAAGTACTGTGCATCTTCAAAAAGATGTGTGGTCATTTAAAGGGATACTACCATACTGATAGGTGTAATTAAAGGTGTTTTATGGTTGGCCATACTCTGAAAAGACATTAGTTGGACTCCCCAAAGAGACAGGAGACTAAAACATTGCACTCACTGATATATGCACACAAAATCCCTTACAATTGTGGATGTGGTTACATTTTATTTGAAGAGAAGAATGTGTGCGCACACCTTTTCCAAAAAATGTGAACAGCATGGAAATGTTTAATTTCCTTCATTCCAATTAAAAGGTTACGATTTCATGAATTATAGAGGCACGATGCGTTTTATGAGCTGGAAGCCCAAAGTCTTAAATTACTGCATCTTTAAAAATGTAACTTTTTGAATGGAATTATGAAAATTAAACAACTTATACAAATTATAAGTCCTTTGAATCAGAGAGTCAAACAGACCAAATGTCACAGAGCGGAAGTTTATTTAAACGCTTATAAATATAAGTAACTATTTGTAAAGTACTTTGTGTTCAGGTTTCGATGGGTAAATTTGGAATACATGTCCTTCAAATTCGGGCCTTAAGACATGTGTTCATGTTTAACATGTGTTCATCTGTTTCCACCATGTCATGACAAACTAACCACACGCCTCAAACCTTCTTCCCCCTCTAGGCGGACGCACAGTAACGCATCATGTAACTGTCTTGTCTGTTCTGTGTCTCTTCTCCCCTGCTCCCTAGTCTGAGGATATTATAATTCTATCCAGAGGAAGAGCGTCGCATCTTTTAGGAGCCAAAGGTCAGAAAACTCTACTACTCTCCCTCTCTCCTTCATTGCCTGTTTGCTTTGGTGACCAATACTCAGCTGCTTTAAAGCCTGCAAGCTTAAAATGACTGTTGTGTGCTTATCAAACCCCTACCTGTGCCTGTCTTGATGTTTTACTTGTTTTCCTTTATCATTAACTTTTCCTGCATTACCTGGGCAAACCGTCTTGGATTTAATTTGTTTTCTTTTTGTTGCTTTTTGTGTTTTCTCCTCTTCATGCTGTTTCAACTCAAATGAAGCATATTTACTGTCTATCTTATGTTTTTAATAAAAGGCATGCATGGTTATCTTGTTCTGGGATTTTGGACAGCAAACTTTTGCTTTTCGGCTTTGCTCTTACTTTAGTGCGTAGCTGTTCTAAACAGCAATTATTCAGTCATAGCTTAGCAACTGTAACTCTAGAGCTCTAAAGCTTTTCTCCAAATGCCAAAGTGCTATGCAAATGCTTACAGTCAGAAAAAAAAGTATTGCGTTGCAAATCAACACAGTTAAGTTGCTATGTAGGCTTAAGAGCAAATTTTAAAATGGCCGTATCAATATTTTACCTGAGTTGCACTTTATTTCTCCTCAGTCTAACTTTACACTAAGTGACTTGATCTTTCTTTTGGACACTTAACAAGTTAAGTATTAATTAAAACAAACCATCAAAGAAAACAGGCAAAACAATGTGCCATAGGTGCGGTTTCTCGTTTTCAAAGAAACAAGGCAGTAGCTTCAGCAGGAGGTAGAAAACAGTTATTTCTTTGTGTAAAACGAACAATTAATACAGGAAGTTGGCTCAGCCACATTTGATCCTCAAAGCAGACTCTAAACACCTGTTGGACGTTTTTTCTGTCTCGAAACAATTGAAGGTGCAACAGGATGCATATTTCTCCAAAAGATGTCCGTCTTCACTCCTGTCAGCTTTCCAACTGTTTGCTGGAACTTCAAACAATCACTCATTTAAGAGTCTTAAAAGAGTTTTCTGTGGATAAAAGCTGCTTCGCATTAACAAAGCCATTTCCGGCACATGGTAGTCTGTAAAGTAAAAACACCTTGAATGATGTTAATTTACTTCTCTGGAGAAATGTTGTCCATACAGCCACTGTCTCAAATTGATACTCATTTTATTTTACTCGTTGGTATTGATAAATGTCACTATGGCTATGATTGTTTCCTCCATTTGTTAAATTTTCTGCAGCTTCAGTTCAAGCAAATGTTGTTTTAAGAATTTCACAAAGATAAATCGGATATTTAAGAAGCTTAGAAGTATACATTTATTGATGACTTGTTGTAGATGGCTGTAAGGATCTTTCTTATCAGTCTGTGTTGCAGCAAATTTCTTAGCCTCTAACTTAAGATACTGTGTTGTTGCGTTACTGTGTTGTGAAGAAGTGTTTTTAAGTTTTTTTTTTTTTTTCCTTTCTTCTGGAAAAAATGGTTCTAGTGGCTCCAGAACAGTACAAGTCACTAGTACTGATTGTGCTCTGTTACAGATATCTTCCCTATTGTATTCAGACCAGTCTGTTTTCTTAGTAGGAACCTGACTACTTTTCTTACTCTTCCACTTCTTCTCCTCCATGATGAAAATAGTGCTTGTAGATTTCATGTGAAACAGGAATTTGTGAGTAATCTCTTTTCATGATTGGTTGGACGACATGCCACAAAGGCATTCCAGGTTTTTCTTCTTTTTGTTACATCTGAGAACTGCTGAACCATCCGAGTACATCTGTGGTGCTGACTTTCTAATCGGTTTGTCGGGTTGCCAATGATCCAGGCAGTTGGTGAGGCCTCCTCTGGGGTCTTCTGAAGTTTCTAACAAAGAAAATCACTATGAATTGTGTAAATAAAATGACAAAATCCTCACCGTCTGCTTTATCCCATCTTCAGCTTTAGCTTCTTGATGGTAAAAATTTTTTTTTTTTTTAAATGCACTGGCTACTGAAAGTTACCTGATTGCTTACATGGTTGAACCTAAATGAGTCTGTCTGCAGTCGTTGGAGTCTGAAGGATGAGCTTCCTAAAGTTCAAAAACAAGACGTGGTGCATTGTACAGAAGTGGATCCTTCCCCTGGGTAAAGCTAAGGTTCAGGAAATGTCAAGCAGAATCGGACATATCGGGTCCAAACTGACCCTCTGGAGTCTGGGCCTGTCACCCGTCTGGCCCTACTGTATTGTTCAAATTCAGTCTGTACTGCTGCCTCCTCATCTGACGGGTACAGGAAGCATAATCTTCTGATGTTGTTTGAGACTGTCGAGGAGTGGCGCTATGATATATGACCGACGCTCAAGACAAGAAAGCTCAACTTAAAGGAAAAGCTGTGGAGAATGGCAGGAGAAGAGGATTCTGGGCTTGTTCTTAAACATCATCTACTAGGTTTCTTTACTATATTTTAGATTATTATTATTAATTTCCATTCAGGACAGACGCTTTTTCCTGATTTAAATGACGTCTGTATGTGATGACATTTAGCGGTGACTTATAATAAGGCAAGTCTAAAGCTTACATAAAAAGTAGTCTGACCAAAAACAAAAACAAAAAAAACAAAAAAACTTCTCCATGAAGGTGGCAAAGTGTGACGCTAGAAATGTAACTTTCCAGGAACATATGCAGTTATATAACAGTGAAAATATATGAGAATGAACTTTTTTTCTTCCACCCCCCTCTGATGTTTCCCTCTGTTTCACTTTCCATTCCGTTAGTTTGAGTTTAACCAATTCCACTGTAAATGATTACAAAGTGGGGCAGAGAGATTTTTTTCCCCCTTATAATAGGATGGGCTACTGACTTTACTTATTAATATTTAACATTGCGGATACAGTTCTCGTTTTCCATTTGTAAGGTTTTAATTAATTAAATGAAAAGAAAACACTATTTTTGTTCTGTAACAGTCGTTTACTTGTTGGTAGAAATGGGTTAGTTGAAGCAGCAGCAGCTTTGCCCTTTTTGCCAAAGTAGTGTAGACATTTCGTGCGAATCGTATCCAGCATGTTTACAAATCTTTTCCATTTTCCACACAGCCACAAGGAGTTAGTGCAGTGTTGGCTTATAAAAAAAAAAGAAGAAAATAAATATTTTTGTCAATCCAACTGAAAATTGTAATTTTGGCTGTGCATATTACTTTGTTGATCAAACAAACCTGTTTATTTTTATTTTTATGAGTGTCTTTGGACAATGTGGTTCAGCTGACAGGCAGCTAACAGCTAGATGGGCAAAAATGCTAAATTATCACATTAGTCATAGGAAATATGGCATTTAGAAAGGAGCCATGTTGTGTCCATTATCAAACTAGTATATCCTTGTAGTGTCCCAAGGAGCAGGAGAACAACTAATTGTAATTTGCTGTTGTGGAAACAGGTTTCAAAGTCAATTAATTGAACTCTTGAAAGAAAAGGAAAGCTGCCTTCTTCCTCAAAGGACTAACAGGAAAATTGGTTATGAAAACTTCACTGCACCTACTTCTTATCCATCCAGAAAAGCAGTTTATTATTAATTGCCCCTTGCACATTTCCTGATAAATTAATGCTGGTTAGTACAGCTAAAAGTTTTACATGTTGCCCCATTTAAAAAAAAAAAAAAAAAAATAGCTTTATGTTGAAATTGATGAATGTCTGCCTTTATTTTTTTTCTTTAGCTAAACGTTTAGGCCTTATTTACTTCCCTAGGAAGAAGCCAACCCAGCTTTTAAGGAATGAATTTTTAATTCCTTTGTAAAAGTAAACTGTACTCACTGTGCTGTGCACGAAAAGAATGCTTGACCCAAATCTGTAGACCCGATCACAAGAAACCACCAAGTTTTAGGATTTGTATTGTTTATCCCTCCATGGTGTGAAGGAAAGAAACGGGGAACTGAGTGTGTTGTGTGCTCAATTGCCAAGTTCAGGAGGACACGCAGTTAGTGTTGAGGCCGCCTGTGGGTGATGGGGTGTGTTTTCACACAGCTCACTAAAGGAGGTTTGTGTCTCTGCAGGCCAAAATTACCACCATGAAATCAGTTCCTAGAGTAGAGAAAGGAGTCCTGTTGAAAGGCAGAAAGGGTAGGTAAAATATAGCAGGCTTAAAGGGATGATTAGAGATTCATTAAAGGCTTCTAGACTGGTGGGAAAACCTTGTGACTGTCATACAAACACATGTTGTATTTATGTTTATTAACCACTTAGAAACAGGATTGTTTCTTGGATAGGATGCACTCCTGAAAAATTCCCCTCTGTAGAAATAGTAACAAGAAAAAAGACATTGCTGCAGGTGTCTAATGTGAGGCCGGTAAACCCCAAATATCATTGTTTGGCTTACACGTAAATCCATGCAAGTACTTCATCATGAACAATCTTATATCTTCCCATCCTGAAAGATGATGGTGCCATCATTTTTCTGTGGGGATGTGTTTCTTCAGTAGTTAAAAAGAGAGTTAAAACTGACATACATATGGGCAGAAATGCTATTCTTTTGCAGTTTACCAAGTTTTAACCCCCAGATGGCCTCTACTGTTTGGTGTGACTACTATTGTCTGGCTTGGGACCACAAAACCTTCAGCTGGGCTCTTGCAGCTTCTGAAAATAGTCTAACATTACATGCTTCAAGGTTAGTCTGGCATTCAAAACCCTTAAGGAAAAATGGTAAATTCGGAAGGCCATTACTTTTTAGAGAGAGTGGGGATGTCCATGCAATCCCATGACTTCATTTTGGGTTTCCAAAGTCAAAGCGCATGTCGTATTTAAGCTTTGTTTTATTCAATTGTATTTGTTTTTGAGACATTGAGTTTTATTTTTTGGCCCTATGCATTTATTAAATAGGATTTATTGCCAAGCAGTTGTGTTCAGGAAATGCTTCACGGATTTATGAAACCCTTGTGTGTGTGTTTGAGAAGTTTCTTCTTAGGGTATTTCCTAAACCTGTCTCAGCAGATGTTGGTTGTAAAATTTCCCCACTTTTTTTTCCTCCTTTAATTAAAAGCGAGGGAGCCCAGTGATTATGTTTTTATACTGGACTACTGAGCCGCATTCAGTGCTTTGACGGGGAACACCACACAGTAATCTTCTCGTTAGCTAACTTCACTCGCCTTTATGTTTATAGGGAAGATTTTTCAGATTATTCAGAGCCATGTGACTCAGTGAATGGGTGTGTTGTTTTAAAAAAACTCACCATTGGCAGACTAAATATACCCTTTACTGGAGCTGACCCTTTATATGCCTTTGCTGTGGCTACTTAAGGTCGACATGCTTGCTCAGCAGGGGCCCTACGACTAGTAATTATATAGGACGGTTTCAAATTTTCTATCCTGTGTACATATCCTTTTTTCTCAGTTTAGCCATCTGGACAGTCATTGATGCCTTACCTACAGTCTGGATTGTACCTACTGCATGTCAAATTACTTAATATGGTTATTTTGTATCACATATGAACCCATAATGGCATGGATTGGGGTAGTAAGTGTTCTTTTAGAAGTTGAAGTTTTTGTTTGATCATGGGCATAAATTTCTGGATTATCTACTGTCGTTATTCTGACCACTGCCCAGCTGCTTTGTGCATTTTGCACAGCTGTTCACTGAGTGTTAGTAAACTTGGTGGAGTTTTATTTCTGCATATTGCTACCCTGCAAGGGAGTTGTAGTTTTAGTTGCAAAACAATATAATTTTTATTAATTACTGCATTGAGTTGTTGGTAATCTAAAAATCTGTTACTATTTATTGCATATAGTATTACAGGTGTATCAAATGAAATGAGTTTACCATCTTGAACTATGTGTTCCAGATGCTTTATTCCTTTGTATTGTATTGCATGATGTCAGGGTTGTTCCAAATGGGTGTTAATTTACATGAAAAGAGTGAGGATTTGGTTATTTTAAGAAATTCGACCAGGCTTTCAGAGGAGCTGATGTTGATGCTTTTAAAGCATTTGTGTTGTTTATTGCTTGGACTGATAAATTGTAAATTAGAAATTTCCAGATTGACTACATTGTTTATTATTATCTACAGTTCTACATTGATTGGCTTTGACCGTTGATTAGCAAGTCTATTTTGAGATTAGTAAAAATAAGACGAATGTTATGGATTTGCACTTTAAATGAGTATAATATAATAATCCTGGCAGATTTAAAACTGCAATATGTTTCAAAGTTTTCATACAGCTTCCACCCTACCAAACTTTCATATACATAGAACAATAAAAAGCAGTGCTAATTGTGAAGTTGAAGGAAAATATACGAAAAACAAAACATGCAGTGTCCATATTTTGACATTTTGAGATTAAATCCAGACTTCTCTGAACTCTTGCTTTCTAATCTACAAAACTCTGTGAAACCTATTATGACATTTAGAATAAATGGCCAACAATTATTGCTTTCTATTCTTTTGCAGTGTTACTGTTGTGCCCTCTAATATTTTGATAACTGAGTTACTCTGTGTCCCCCCAAAAGGGTGAGAAATATATAATTTTTACCTATTTTACATGATGTAAAGATGGGTACAGATGAGTGTAATAATGAGATAAAGGTTTGTAAGTTGCAGCTTTTGAAACCTTTACAGGGTTTGAAGTCTTTGCTGTACTCAAAATCAGTCCCTTCAGAAAAACGTGATTCTGCGATCGCAGAAAATCTCTCAAAATCAAGTAAAGGGGGCACAATTTGTGGGGATGTGCATCATTTTGTAAAGGCTGCATATTTACCGCATTAATAGCAACTAAGCACAGAAATTTCATAATTATATAAATTCGCCTGATTTTACTGATCCCACATGTTTTCTCAGAAATTTGAAATAATTCATTATTTCTGAACTATACTGAACTTCATACAGTGCCTTACTAGAGGGTGCTTTAAGTTATTTATAACTGGTTTTGTCCTTAGACATATTCTGTGTTTTATAACTAAGCAATGTTCAGGTTTTATACTTTTCCACTCTGCTCATACTACCTTATAGATTACCTTAAATGGTCCAAGACTCTAAATTAACATAACGGGACTAAATAACGGGGTCAGCTATGCTGCTATGTAATGTCATGTTTGCTGCTTACTGTAGGTGAAACAATGTGTGGGAGAAGCCTGTTTATTCTCCCTAAATTTGTTTACAACAATTACCACGTTTTTCTTCAAACATTTTCATTGCAGAAAACCGGATAAAATGCCACAGAATTCACTGCAAAATCACGGATTTTCCCCCTTTTTTTTCTGTGGGGACTGCAAAAGGCCAAAAACGGTTCAGCCTGATGAGAAATGGAGGCCAGAACCTCCTTAGCACCTGGCAGCATTTTAGGATGGGATATCAGTCCCATTTAGATTTCACAAGAGCAATCTGATGCCCTGAGTTGGCATCATCAATTGCACATGTAAGCAGGCTCGGATCTCTGCCACATCTGGAGCCAAACTCCATTAATCTGTAATAGCACTGGAACAGATATCAGTCCCCATCAGATTTCCTCCACTTTGATCCATGTATTTCATTTCAAGTAAAGGATCCTGTATTCACTCGCCCTGTGGTACTGGGCTGCATTCAACATGGCTCTGAAGTTGGAAAAAAACCCCTCAAAGAACAAGATTAAAAACACTACATTCTCATATATGTGATTTGTTGCATTGTCTTTGAGCAAATGTGTGGGCATAGTAATAGGAAAGAAATAAGTAAGGAAAATATGTTTTTACGATTGATGCTGTAATCATAATACTAGGCGACAGTATCACAGTTTCATGTTTTACTTTACTTGTGCTGCCCCAGGTTACATATTGTCATTATTTGTAGCTTGCTTGCTGATTAACTATCTATGATGCAAAAAGAAACACCACTTAACCTTTACAATATTAAAAAACATCATCCTACACTCTTGGACTCAGAGGCAGAAAAACGACTCTAAGCACATAGCCATTGTTGCCAAGGAGCAGCTTCAGAACCATTCTGTGAATGTCCTGGAGAGACTTAGCCAAAGTACAGACTCAATGTTCATCTGATTGAAAATCTATGGAGAACTCCAACAAATGATGTGGACATACGTTTCCCATCCAACCTGATGGCACCTGAGGAGTTCTGCAAAGAAGAATGGTTTGAACCTGCATAAACATTGGAGTAGTAAGCATGTGGAATCATATTCTAAAGGATTTGAGGCACTAATTGTTGTCAAAAGTGGATGAACAAAGTCTTTAGCAAAGGCAGTGAAAACTTGCATAAATGTGACTTCCATGATTTCTATTTTAAATAGTTAGGACAATTTGATAAAAATAATGGAATAGATGTATTGAAATATATTTTTATGTTATTTTTTATAACATAAAAAAACTAGAGAAAGTAAATTACTGGGAATACTTTAAGCTAGATGAACTGTAAATGGAACCATTAGCATGATTTCTATGGCGACTTATAAGCCTGTTCCCTCCAACCTGTTTCACAACTGAAAAAGCCGTTGGGCTAAATATCTTTAAGAAACAAAAGTAGTTCAATTGCCTTCTACTTAAGCACTTAGGATTGTTGGCCTGTTATCATTGCCACAGTTGGGTGGGAACAGTGTCTATGCAGGACAGCCATGATCACAAACGGTGTGGAATCATGCTGTTAAAGGCTTTTCAGTAAGTTTTCCACTTAATATGTCAGATATTAAAAGCTTAACGGAAAGACTTAAAAAAATGTATTGTTTATCAGCACTAGTGCCAACTAAGGCATTCTTTCCAGTAAATACAAACTACTTCTTACAGATTTCCTGTTCGTGTCTGTGTGTGGTATTATATCTAAAGAGGAAGCCAAAAAAGTGTCTTGGCCTGTGAGCAACTAAAGGCCGTAGAACATCTCTGTGTATTGATGCTTATGATTGGGGGGAGTAGCTGGAAAAGAAGAGCTCCCTCGAGGTTGGAGATGTTGGCAGACGCTGAATGTCCAACTTCCTTAAATTCAGCTTCCATTCTGCTTTGGATCCTCTTCTCGCTCTCCGCTGACAGGATGCTGAGCTTCTTGTCAGCGCACTCTGCATTAAAATGAGGTGGAAAGTGGTGAACCCACTTAAAGACAAGTGGGTCTGGTATTTCATGGGGGGACCTGGATGGGAGCCAGTTGATCTAAACTGATCACAAGGCATGGTATGAGGAAAGTTTGCTTCAGATTTTAACCATAGCAGGAAGCTATGGGATTTTGTTTTATTTACTCAACGAATGACAGATTATGCGAAACTGTGGTTTTTGCTGTTCTGTTGGCGACAGTTTTCACTCCCCTGCAGAAGTCCGGGTTGAGGTTGGCTACATCCGAGCATTTTTCCAGGGTTTTCCCTTCCAGATGATTTGCCTCATTCTTAACAAAACACATTCACTATAAGGAATCTAGAGTCTCATATGATTTTCAACTTCCGAGAAAACAGATTGGGGCAACTTAAGTGAGCATTTGTGTAGAAAAGTATAGTCATCTATATATGCCTGTATTTTGAGCTCAGTCATCATTTATTTGTCATCTGCAGAACTAAAATGGGGTCAAATTTAAAGAATGGTATAAGTCTCAGCCGCTTTCCAGGGTATTATACAGACAGGTCTGCAGTTTTTTTTTCTTTTTTTCAAGAAATTGCTTACCTTAAAGTATCCACCCTGTTAAAGTATTTTATTCATAGCCAACAACATAAATCAAGGTAGTCTACCCTCATGTTACTTTTTTTTCCTCCCTCTGCCGTCGTTGGAAGGCCTGACAGTATTTACAGCCAGTTAACAGTAAAGTGTTGAGAACTTCAAGGCACCAAACAGGTGTCTTCGCTCTGCCCAGTCAGCCGGACTGAGATGGGAACACAATGGGCCCAAAGAGACCTGCCAGCATAGTTACAGTCTTAAATATCCCCAGGCCACTGTGGACAATCCTACATTTCTCAGCAGCACTGGCTCATGAGTGTGTGCCCCTTCTGCTACTGTAACGCTGAGTCAAAGGGTTCTGAAGCCTTGGGTATGCCCTATATGGGGGTGGAAATCGCCGGAATGAGGACAGTGTGTGTTCAGATAAATGGCTGAGTCTAGTGGGAAACTGTTCTTTATGGTATGTGCCTCCAAGGGGATTTTATTTTTTATGCCAAGGACAAAAGCAGAAACTTTGTCCGCCTTGGGTCTTTGTCAATGATTCTGTGTTATATAGTCAGGTCTTTACTGTTTCTGCTGGGATCATTGGGGAATTTTATACTGCATCCAGACCTTATGGGCTTGTGTGATATTTTGAAAAGACCAGCTTGCCTTGGAGGCCCTTGCTTATGGTTAAGCTGCCCTGGCATTTAGGCTGGCAAGGCTGCAAAAGAACTGGAGGGAAAGGAGAGGTAAAGCCTTTCTCTCTATTCATTGTCGACTAGTCAGTGATGACGTGGATGCAAGGCAGGGAGGAATGGAGTCGAGTGGAGGCTCCCCTCATCTTTGGCAAACAATGGATCCTTGTGTATTTGCCTCCCCCCATTTAGCAGAATCGAGTCCATGGTTGAGTTTGAAGATGGGATTTAATTTTAACTACAGCAGATTTTGTTTGGGAAGTGTCTGAAGTGGAAATGGGTTAGTAAAAAGGTTAGTAAAAAGTTAATGGCCTCTGGACCTTTTCCTCATTTAGAAATGAATCAATCGATTACAATTTCCTGTCTATGTCTCATATTGGATTGAACAAAACCAATTTTACATACTGCAGTGCCACATGATACAGTTTCCCCCACTGCTGGGGGACGGACTACTAACCTAAATCTGAGCTGAATGAGCCACAGTAGGGACACTGGGTCATTATAAAGTAATTAGGAATGATGTATCTGTCTTCTTTAATTTGTTCAGTCTGAAAAGGATTTTTTTTTTTAGAACAGTTAACCTGGTATGCGGCTTAAATACCACACTGTGTGACTGGTATTTGTACACATCTGAATTTTGTTATACAAATCTGGCAATCTCTGCCAGAAAATCGCAATTTCAATTTTTTTCTTGAAATTGTTCAACCCTACTATGAGCTTTTACTCTATACTAAATTTTGGAGAAAATATGGCATCAAATTAAATGATGAGCAAATGGTGCTGTTAAACAGGGATTCTGTAGTAAAATCACCAATTTGACATTTTAAACTGTTTATCATCTTGTTACCAATCAATGCGGATAGTATTACCAGAACATGAGTCTCCATCTGTAATCCTTTGACAACAGAGATCCGATTTCCTAAATCCTGATTACATTTTTAAATCGATCTTTGGTCGGTGGCTGGAGGCTGGTGGGAGTTAAGAACTAACAACGATGCCCTCACACCCTCACTCTTAAGGGAGACAAATCACTCTAACAGTCATAGTTTTGGATTGTGGGGATGCTGTTGGATGATCAGTGATCATGCTAGAATAATTCAAAACACCAGTCAGTTTCTTGCTAAATCTCTTGTGCAATATGTACTGTTTAGGTGTTTTGTGGCTGATCTACCCATTTTGAATTTTTATTCAGTAAATTACATTTGTAAACCTTGGTATTTAAAACCAGAATAACCTGCTTGGTGCTGCATCACAAGTACCAAGTAATTAAGCTCTGTACATTTTCTAAGATACAGGATGCATGGCTCCCTAAAGACCAAAATCCTGCGCCAAAATGAGATACAAACCGGGGTGCGAGGCCAGGCCTTAAACACAGCTGCTCTCACATGACTAGTTCAGCAGAAAGGAAGCTTAACAATTGAATTATGTAATTTAATCACCCTCCAAGCTGAAGTCTGAAGTGTTGAAAAGAAGTGAGTAAAACTATTACTCGGCCTTCTGCGTGAGTCGCAATGTGTTGGGTTAAGTATAGTGAAAACTGACCTTTTTGAAAATTTTGGGTTATTTTTTTGCTTTGCTTTCTCTTGAACTGCAACAACATTGGCCACATGCTGTATCGAGGGGATTTAGAATAGGTCTGGAGATTTAAATATTTTACCAAATATTTAGGGCTTATTCTTTTTATCTCAGCATATCAAATGAATTAAAACAATTGAATTTAAGACCAAGACATAAGGTATGCAATGTTGACTATTATTGTTTTTGCTGGATTTCGACCATTTTATCACGAAAAAAACTTAACTTGTCAGTACATCTGTTTGTGTAAAAGCTGTCACAAGTCAATATTTTTAAGTGTTGGAATCTGGTTTTATAAGCTATCTAAACATCGGCCACGTGACGCCAGTCAAGATAAAATCAGCACCTTCATAAATTGGACTAACAGCTTCATCAAGTTATTAGCATGCAGTTCTCGAGGGGAAGGCAGAGGACAAAGAGATGAGTGAGTCATCAGTTGACAAACGGAAAAAGACACCAATGTCTAATAAAGGGTTGATGACAATCAGCAGCTTTGTCATGGTTTTGGTTAGTATCGTCATCGTTACCAGAGCCTAGCAGGTCCAGTTTTTTTTTTCCATCCTCAGAGCAGTAACTGGTGTAATTGCTTTACTGTGAGGTAAAATGTTTATGTTCAGATGGTTAACAAAAAATTAACTAAAATAATTACAAGAGTTTTATTTCGTCACAGTTTGGGGTATGACAAAGAACAGGGCTGTTGGCATCTATTTCACACCTATTTGACACATACTTAAACTACTGTGACAGTTTGTATTTATCTATAATACTTTTTAGTACTTATTTGTATATGCTTGTCAAAGAGTTGTAGGGATACATAAATATTCTACATAAGATACAATGACATGAAGTAGAGTTTTGAGTCCCATAACTATATTACTTTAGAACTGAATCACCAGATGGCAAATTACTTTAAATTGTTGGTTCACAAAGTAGGCATTCAATACCTTGCTTGACTGAGCGTAAATACGCAAAACAGTTAAGGTTTTAAATGTAGAGGAGTCAAAATTTTGAGTAAACCGAATCAGCTCATCTTTACCGACGATCTGCACAAAAATGTATAGATTGCGTAACGTGTATTTTTCAGCTAGTCAGCTTGGATTGTGTTCCTCATTGGCCCAGTGGATTGTACCCTGTGGCCATTAACACATTGATCTGCATGTAGAAAATAGATAAATGGATGATTTCCATCTGTGTTTAAGCTGTTGTAGTTCTTCTCCACGGCTTAATTCAAGGTATTAACTTGCTTTATTACTTTGTTTCTGATTTACACAATTCACTTGTTTTTTTTTACTGTTTTTTTTTAATGGTCACAGCATTGAGCATGCTGGTTCCTACTATTGTCAGCTTGATTTGCATTGCATGACCGCATCGCCCCATTTAAAGAACTTTAGATCTCTGAGACGGGCAAAGCTGTAGCAGATCTTTGAGTTGGTTTTAATTTGGATTTTTTGTGCTTTTGCAGGGGAAACTTCACAGTTCCAAAGCTTTCAGAGTCCAATATGGGATTTGGAGTGCTGGGAGTTTTTCTGGGGCTTCTCCTGGAGGTTTCAACCCACGGACCGCACAGCGTTCCCAGAACTTCCTGGAAACACCAAGGTAAAGCGTTTCAGTCAAGTGTGAGTGATTAGGAACACTAGAATTAATCGTTGCATCAAGAGAGAAGGTTACAGATAAAAACCTGAAGGAGTTAAAACGGTACTCAGAGAACGCTAAAGGCCAAACTGTGTATGTTTTAATCATTTAATTCGATATTTAGAAATATGTTAAGCACCCAATTCCGTAATTTTGGCAACAAAAAAAACGTACTTTGCTTTTCTATAAAAGCCATTCTTTTGAGAAGTAGAACTTCTCCCTGTGAGTCCGTATCTTTACGCAATCCCAAAACGAGAAACGCGAGACACAGATATAAAGTTCAGTTGCTCTGCTGGCAGCGAAGGAGAAACGCCGCGTTCACACGGTCTTTATATATCAAACTCTTTCAGCTCAGCGTCTCATGTTCACAATAGATCACCGAGTTTCACCTGTCGCCTAATTTATTCTGGAGAAACTAGCTCTAGTCTCGCTATAAGTGAAAGTTCTTCTTACTGTCACCCAGCAGCGGTTAGTCGCCTGCTGAGGTTATTTGTCATGTTTTGGACTAAAATCTGCAACCTGAAGCCTCTTAGTACTGCTGGTTAAAACTTTCCTCCTAAAAGTAGAATTAAAAAGGGAATAGACTCACTGTTAAAACAGTTCACCATGAATAGTTTAAAAACACTTTAAATGTAAAAATTGAAATGTTTTTTTTTTTAAATAACAAAGCAGGGGTTTACAGTTGCACTGTTTAGAAAAAAATGAAAGTATTCATACTCCCTGTTCTGCTTGCTTGGCCTCATTCAGGTGCATGATCATATCTTGGTGTCTTTGCAGTTGTGTCATACACTACCTAATTTTAGGTAAAGGTAAAATACATGGGGTGTTCAAAGCTTGACAATACTTTGTGCTGCTTTATAACATAAAATCCCAGGACAAGGTATAGACATTTTGTGGTCGTAACATGAGAAAATGTTTAAATTATATTTTTTACAAGACTCCTATTTAGGGACCATTAATCTGCCCGATCAATTTAAAATAAGCCCTGATATTCACACGTTTCTGTTCTCACCTAATAAATCACAATACCATGGCTTTAATCTACTGTATCTTGTAGCCCTTTTTGATCAATTTCGGAGTATGTAGACGACCACAGAAATGCAGATCCAAACTTCTAAACGAGCTCCTTTATTCACACTCCAAATATAGTTTAATGCAGGTCATTGCTTGTTGTTCGTTTAGTTGTAAAGGTAACGTAAGCTCCAAACATTATTGTCCTTAGATTTGGATCTCTCTGTGTTTTCGGAGCCCGGCATCTTTAACTACTCAACGCTGCTGCTGAGTGAGGAAAGAGATGCTCTGTATGTGGGAGCAAGGGAAGCCATCTTTGAGCTCAGCAAGTGGGATGTGACGGTCAGGAACCAAAAGGTAAAAGAATTGGGAGTAATGATGCTAGCATAAAAAAAGAAATGCCTTTTTTATATTCTAAATTTGTACATTTTTGTTTTATAGGTTCAATGGAAAGTTGCAAAAAATCCCACGAATATGTGCACAGTTAAAGGGAAATCGAAAGAGGTATTCTAAATATTAACATATATTTTTCCTGTCGGGGTCTCTGATGTACTGTTTTAGCTTTGATTAAATCTGTACCGCTCCATTTCAGAGAGACTGTCTGAACTACATACGAGTGCTCCAAATATTGGATGAAGAGAGGCTTTACGTCTGCGGCACGCATGCTTTCCAGCCACAGTGCGATTACTTGGTAGGTTAATGCGCCATTACATCCCGACTGTGAGCACCAGACTGCACATATAGACACATGCATAGCCTCACTTACCAGCAAGCATAACTGATATGAGCCGGTGTCTTTAAGAACCTTGCAGACTTTTCTATGAATGGTCGTCCTGAGGATGGGAGAGGAAAGTGCCCGTTTGACCCGTCGCAGAGCTTCACCACCGTCATGGTTGGTGAGTTGATGCCAGCCTTGGCTCATTTCACAAACAGCTCTTTTGGTTGAAGGCCCTGCATTAAAACGGATAATATCCTACAGTGATCTCTTGTCATGGGGCGAGAAAACTGACTAGGCTTTATTTCCCCATCAGATGGAGAGCTGTATTCTGGGACGGCTTACAACTTTTTAGGCAGTGAACCGATTATTTCCAGATACTCTCCACCCCATTCCCTGCTGAGGACGGAGTACTCCACGTCATGGCTCAACGGTATGTATAACCCATACTTCACATGGATTTTGTTCATACTTTAATACGCTTGCCGACTGAGAGTCCCTTACTAGGAGTTTAGTACTGTCTCGTTTAAAAAAAGCCACACATTAAAAATGTGACTGATTCAGGTCTGCCACAAAAAAAGTATTTCCTTTTTCTGTTTCATTTGTAACATGTAACTAGCAGTTTCTCGGTTTTACTCAGATAATCACCAGTTAAAAAGTCACTTCTGCTGCAAAACCAACAACACTTGCTCACACATACTTCTTGCCACACTGATAGTGGACAAAATGAGCCTAGCTGTGTGAAGTGATCTCTGCAGGGCAAAGCCTATTGTGTTTTAGGGTTATTAAAACTAACTTGTATATTACAAATACGAAGTATACATAAAAAATGAGATTAGAATCAGTATTTACCCCCTCTAGCTCACAATAGGTGTCTAGGTATATCAGATTGAGGACATTTCTTGTCCTCAGCTCTTCTCAAGAAAATCCTAGGTATGTTTTGTCAGATTCAGTTGTAGACTCCTGTTGAGCCTATCGCAAACTTGAATTTTTGTTCTTTTAGCGTCATTCTCTTGTTGATCTCTGTACGTTATTGGCTTCCCTCGTGACAAAATCTAAGAATGACTTCAAATAAGTTTTAACGATGTGCAGCTTCTCTGTTTTTTTACCTCATCGCAGTTTTGTTTGCCAGAATTGTAGACTCCTACTTTGTCTAATTATGTCATGTCTGAGAAACTTTTCAGCAGAGGTTTGGAGATAAACGTTTGGTATCGGAGCTGTGTAGGATATTTCCTAACATAAATTCGAAAAAATGTCATATTGATGAATTTTCATGCTGATTGTCTAAACTTTTTCGCATAACTTCACCGCCGTCTTTATCTGTCCTCTCCATCTGTGCTCATTGCAGAGCCCAGCTTTGTCTTTGCAGACGTGATCAGGGCAGAGAAGCACAGAGGAGACGGCGAGGATGATAAAATCTACTACTTCTTTACCGAGGTGTCAGTGGAGTACGAGTTCTTCGGCAAGCTGCTCATTCCCAGGGTGGCTCGTGTCTGTAAGGTCAGTACACGCTGTGCACCATCTGCTCATACCTGCAGAATATATATATATATATATATATATATATATATATATATATATATATATATATATATATCCCTCCATGTCGTTTGCTTTTTTCGTATCCAACCTTCCTTACAGTTTCCCATTAGTCTCTCTTTCTTTTCTTAGATTTTTTATTTCTAGTCATTTTAAGTCGATAAGAGTGATTACATCAGGAATGCAACATTTGTTTGACAACATGATAGCAGGAGATATTTAGTTTATTATTACTATTAAGTTGAAATTTGAATAGGACTTTGTCAAAGAATCAAACACAGTCCAACAAAATCTAATAGTTCAATTAAATTACTTGCTTTTTACTCAAAACTCTGAAATGATGAAGATATGATATATGAACATTATAACTAGCTAGTTTGAAGGTTGTTTTTCATAAATTGGGAGTTATGTTATAGCTTAACCTCTTTGTTGCTTTGAGCCTGTATTTGTGACTAGTAACATAGCAAAGATTAAAATTGGTTCTTTTTGATGGACTTTATTATTCGAATACTTTAAAGACAAAATAACCCAGCTAATAAAAGGATAATGCTGCAACGTTGATGCCGCTTTTACGCATTAGTTACTCTGCCTTACTCCTTTCGCGTTTATATTTTTGGCACGAGCCCTAAAGTCTTTAATATCCGTTTCCAGGGTGACCTTGGGGGACAGCGTACTCTGCAGAAGAAATGGACCTCATTCCTGAAAGCCAAGCTGGTGTGCTCCATGCCTGAGCTCAACTTTGTTTTCAATGTGGTTCATGACGTTTTTATCCTGAAAGGGAAAGACTGGAGAGATACAATGTTCTATGGTGTCTTCACTTCTCAGTGGTTAGTGGTTTTTATTATTTGTAACTTTTAGCCACCAACGATCTATAAAAATGTTTCATTATAAGTCCACCCTTCTGTTTCTTTCTTCTCTATTTTGGAGGAAAACTAAATTAAAACACCTGTGCATTTTACTCCTGCAGGGGAAATGTGGGTTTGTCGGCGGTGTGTGCCTACAATATGACAGCGGTGGAGGAAGTCTTCTCTAAAGGGAAGTATATGCAAAAGGCCACTGTGGAGCAGTCACACACAAAGTGGGTGCGGTATAACGGCGTCTCTCCTTCTCCCCGTCCTGGTGCAGTAAGTCACTTTTAGCTCACCATAATTTTGCAGAATCTAGACAAATTGTTAAATTGGAAGGAAAATAAAAATATATTTTTTAAGAAAAGAAACTTAAAAAAGTGTGGTGGGATCTTGTATTATTTAATCTTAGCATACATCCGGATTATTTTTAAAGGCTTCAATAGTCGTTCATAAGGGCCAAGAAACACAGCAGAACAGTCAGTGATAAAGTTATGGAGATGTTTTTAAAGCAGCCTGAGGTTATAAAACATGTCAGAACCGTTTGGCTTACATGAGCAATGCTGTAAGGCGGAAGACATTTGATCAACAAAACGTCCCCATGGTGAAGTATGGTGATTGCAGTATCATTCTGTGGGGTTTCGTTGCTTCAAAAGCAATACTGAAGCTAGTCAGCTAAATAGAATATGATTCTGGAAGAGAAAAATGCAAGACACTGTTAAGGATTTAGAATGGAGGCAGAAATTCAGTAGAGTGGTTAAGATTTAAGTATATTCGTGCGTAAGAATGGCCCTAACACACCCAAAGTTTTCAGAGACCAATGGAAGAAGGGGGAAAAAAAACGTAAAATTTGCAGGTGTAACTAGAGCGAAGGTTGATTCTACAGGGATATTGATTCAAATGGGGTGTTGCAATGTATTTTCCTTCCAATTCACAATTCGACATTATATTAGCCTAGCAAGTAGAAGTATGTGGTCTTAAATGTAGGGAGGTTTGAATGAATAAGGGCTATAAATACTTATTCAAAATTATACATCAAACATTTGACATCTCTGATTTTAACCTGTCCTTTTTTAAATTATTTTCATTAAACCCCAGTGTATTAACAACCACATGCGGCAGCAGAACATCAGCAACTCACTGCACCTGCCTGACAAAACCCTTCAGTTTGTCCGTGACCACCCGCTGCTGGAGGACCCTGTCCTGCCCATCGGCAACAGACCCCGACTCATCACCAAGGACTTCAATTACACTCAGCTTGTAGTCGAGAGGGTCCACGCTCTGGATGGGAACATCTACGATGTTATCTTCAGCGGAACAGGTAACAACCTATCAGCTTTGAATGCCCCTTGCAAATTATTAGATTTCCGCCGGAATTTGCATTAAACATTTTCATAATCCTGTCATGCTAACACGTTGAACTGATAAAGAATGTTGTTTTTTTTCATAATTTGCCTCGTGAGACGATAACTTTGTTTTTTTTCTCTTCCACCGTCACTTTTAGATAAAGGTGTCCTTCACAAGTCTGTGGTGATGGGGGAAGATGTCCATATTGTAGAGGAGATCCAGCTCCTGAAGAACACCGAAGCCATAAAAAACTTGTTGCTGTCCTCAAAGGTCAGTTTTTGTTTATAGTTCTACTGAAACACAAGCAGCAGATGAACCTTACAGGTAAATTCTGTGTGTCTCAGCTTTTCTGCTCTAAACACTTGGTCAGGTTGAAAACCATAAACAAGCAGCATCTAGATGCAATAAGTAATAAGGTGCCCTAAAATTTAGCAGTGTGCAAGTGTCTCATAACATTATGGAAAGGTAGAATACTAATCAAAATTTACATTTATGCATTAAGCAGATGCTTTTATCCAAAGCGACTTACAAAAGAGGGCTGAACATTGAAGTACAACACAATTTATAAATTAAAGTCACTCGCAGTATCCTGAAAGAGGATTTAAAATGAAACCTTGATTAACCTTTTGTGACTCATTCTATTTTCCACAACCTTTCCATGGTGTATGATTTAATTTTTACATTTTTGTTTCTTAAGAAATTCCTTTTTAACAGCAGGAACACTGTTCTCATGTTTCAACACATTTCTTTCCATATTCATATGACCAACCATGGCTGCTCTCAGACACGGTCGGTGTATGCTGGGTCAGACTCTGGTGTTGTCCAGTCACCTACGGCTTTCTGTGGAAAGTATTCGTACTGTGAGAACTGCGTCCTGGCTCGAGACCCCTACTGCGCCTGGGACCCCAGCAGAGCTGCCTGTGTCTGTATCCTTGATGCTTCCAAGGAGCAACGCAGGTAACCTGATTGGCAACATTCACTTTTTATCTCCCTTATCTTTCTGCATAGTTGTCCTGCACTCATGAGTGAAAAGGAAACTTCCAGAGAAATTCTGCCCGATTGACCTGCTTCATGCGTTATCTCTGTGTGTAGCGATGGGTCATACTTGATATTCTTTGTGTTGCAGGACGCTGATCCAAAGTCTGAGTGGTGATGCAGACAAGTGTCCTTCGGGTAAGATGTGCACACATTTAGCCATTTAGCTGTCTGAAGATGCAATTGTGACGTTTTTGTTTGGTTTTCAGTGTCTTCAGTGTCTGTAAAGGACTACCAGAAAGTGTTGGTGAAACCAGGCAGCTCTGCTGAGCTGCCCTGCGTGGTGGACTCCAACCTGGCATACGTGATGTGGAAATCTAACGGCTCACTTCTCAGCGAGGCCTCTCGTTTCCACTTCATCGCCGAAAACCGGCTCCTAATTTACAGCGTAGCCCCGGAGGATCAGGGTTACTACGAGTGCTGGTCTGTGGAATGGGCTCCCGCTGTTGGGAAGAACTTTAGCCGCCTGCTCACTGGATATATCCTCAATCTGGATCTTCCTACCAGACCCCCTCCCAAAACAAACCATATGGCCACCACAGTCAGCAGCACTAATGTGCTTCAAGCTGAAGGTAATGTTAAGACGGAGACACAGCCACTAACTTCAGCCAGCTTTACATCCACAGTCCTCCTCACCTCCCCGCCCCAAACTGACCCATCACTAACCCCTCCGCCCATTGGCACAGTCAGATTACAGCCAAGCAGAAACCATCCCCCCAACTCTGTCATTCCCCGTCCAGACACCCAGGACCCTGCAGCGGAGTACCTGCAACATAACAACAGCGTGGCCCTCCTTTTACTCTTTCTCCTGTTCTTCCTACTCTTTTTGGCTGCTTTGGTGTACAACTGCTACATGCAGTATCTCCCAGCTCCATGCCTGAGGTTGCGAGCCACACTGCTGGGGAGCCACAAAAGTACACATCAGCCCGAGTACCGGGCCTGCGAGGCGGGTTTAATGGAGGTGTCTGGCCCTGACAAAATTAACATGATGGAGCAACCGGCTCAGAACGGTGGCCAAGCTGGCAAAAACCTCCAGGCACTGCGTGACACGGGCTACGAGACCGAACCCGAGTGCGGCAACGGCCGCCTCCAATCTCATAACTGCGGAGGCGACAGCCCCTCCCAGGAGAAACCTTTCGATGTGGACTGTGACTCCCAGTCCATTCAGTTTGCAGATGCAGACGAACCGTACTGCTAGAAACATCTCTTGTGGCTTTCTTTCAGAAAAAAAAGGCGCCAGGACTGTTTTCTTTCTTTGCATTAGACAGGGGCCAGTATGATAACCGTGAGTAAAACTCCCAGATTGAGATATTTGGCTTAAAAACACAACCAAAAGGAATAACATAATCCAATTATTGATTTCACTTAAGAGAGCAAAAGGAAATTTGTCCAGCTATTAAAACACCAGATACTCATTATTACACTTGTAAGATTTAGCTATTGGTTGGTTGCATGTTAATGGCCCATGCCAGCCACCAGGCTAAATGTAATGAAAGTCAAAGTACGCCCGGCATCTAGCAACAATTTTAATGCTCGACCTGGTTTTCCTGACCTCTGTTGATGTGGAGCTTCTAACCTTTCAGCTGAGTCCAGCAAGAAAAGCTACTTCTTATATTCCAAATTGGAAACATTATTTACCAAATTGGTAAGTTACTGTGATGTTTTCCAAATTGGAATCTTATTTCTATTCAGCCTGATTGGGGTAAAAAAAAAAAACTGTCACTTGGGGAGTATTTGCATTCGTTTGTTGTTTACCTGATGCTTCACTGTCATGGTAATTACTCAGGGAGGTTGTCCTGTAGGATCAGCCTTGGTGTATCGTCCTGTGTTGTCAGCCACACCGCCTGCTTTGTGAAGCTTCATCTCGGGGTCTCTACGTCATGAGATGGAAAAAACAATCTGGCCTGGTGGAGAAATGCTGGAATGTATCAAACCATAAATTCTTGATGAGTGCCACTGCTGTAATAAAAAAAAAATTACATTTGTCTCTTTATCTGTGAAGTTGA
>JAVLVB010000002.1:11284302-11296687 GCA_032876305.1 Orestias chungarensis
TGTGTGTGTGTGTGTGTGTGTGTCCTAATTTGTGAAATTTAAAGATGAACACTGTTTGCGACGTCGCCTTGGAACTAGCCGTGTGCAGAAGAATTGTATGTAAAACATTTTGTGAATATATTTGTATATATGGGGGAAATAGCTTTTGGTTATGTAAATAATTCAAGGGAATGTGGGTCTCTTAGTATTGTGAAATAAACCATTTCAGATGTTTTTTGAAACTAGTCTGTTTTTTAAAAATTATTATTTAAACTGAATCGAAATAAAGAAATGCCAAAATATAAGATGTTGTACATTTCTGTTCAAAAGTAATCCATTCCCACATGGACTGTCAGCTGGACCTCTTAAATCTACTCAAATGTCCTTTGAGCTAAAAAAAAAATTTATTTGTAAAGCCGGCTCTGCTTGTCCTGCAGAAAGGCGAACCACCTCCCACGTTTTTAGCAGCTTCTAAGAGGTTTCAAAGTTTCTTCTTCCTGCTTGTGGTTTTTAAGTTAAAACCCAACATTTTACCATCACCATGTTCTACAGAAGGCTTTTTGGTTTGGCTTTTGCCTAATGCCGTTTTGCATATCAGTCCACAGGTTAAAGTTTAGTCCCATCTGATCAGAGCACCTTCCTTTTATATACATCTTCTGCATAACTTGTGCAGATTTGGACTTCTTGTGGTTACAGTTATTATTATTTGGCTCTGTCTTGTACATAATATTTTAATTGGTACCTAAATGTTTTTTTTAAAATAGTTTTATAAGTACATTTCCAGTTCAAATAAACATATCTAAATGGCTTTAAACGGAGAAGATAAAATGAGGTCAAAAGGCATGTTCAGATCTATTAACATGTTACCAAGTAGCTGTAGAGAGTGGTATAAAAATAAACTGCTGGTACTACTAGAGTTGAGGATATTTTTAGATGATGCCATCTTGTTACACAAAAAAACAAAATATGGGAACACGGTCTGCAATCAGGAACAAATGATCTGAAGGTTCAAGTTTTATCAGGCACCCCGTCATCCCGTTGTGTGGAAAAACTTCTCCTTACACTCCCTTTATGTAACAAACTTTATAAAATGCTAATGAATAGATTAAAAAAAACAGTTTGAGAAAGACTTGCTGTTTTTCAGAAGGGCTTTTTTCTAGCATGCTTACCTCTGCACAGTTGATGCAAAACAAGTCAAGATGCATCCTGGTTTTGCTGCATGATTGCAATACACCTGCAAGTGTCAACCGAAACCGCTTACCCAACGTGAGCATGCGTAAAGAAAGCGCTTGGTTTCCCATGCCAGCGTCTCGAATATAGGGTCAACAATTGAGCCCTTTTTGTCCCACAGGTCCAAGCGATGTCCATATTCAGTGGCTAATAAATGGGTTGAGTGTGGACACCCCAGTAATGGAGTATCGAAGGCCACTGGGCAACATGGCGGTGCTGGTGAGCAGTTGGCTCCAAGGGGGGCCGCTGATCAAAGAAGCCCGTTACCGCTGTGTTGCTGAAGCCAGCACCGGAAGTGACATATCTGAGATTGACCTCCATATCACTACTGGAGGTATTATAGCATCTAGTTTGACTGGATATGGGTACAAACATCAATCTGGGTAGTAATATTTTGGTGTATGAGGCATTTGTATAGCTGGTTGTGAGTATTGCCACTGATTTAGAAGATTACGTTTGAATCTACGAAAGATGTTGTTGTTTGACAGACGAAAACATTCCATCAAGAGATCTGAATCAATGGAGAGATGCGCTTACAGAGCATGAGAAGCAGCTGAAAAGATGGAAAAAGGCCTGGGTAGGTCTCACACTGTTGTGTTTTTCCTCAGATTCTTGTAGAACACACTTGTCTATATTTTGTCTCTTTATTTGATCAAGTAAATAACGATATATCTGTCTGTTCTAGTTAAAAAAAAATTATATTTTCCTTCTATTTTGAAGATGAATACAATAAATTAAACGCACTCTATTGGGGAACAATAAATCTCTAAAAATGTACAATAAATTCCCCTTCTCTGTATGTTTCAAACAAGTGAGATGTTATAAAAACCAAAAAGCTTTTCTGTTGACTTACCTATTAAGATGTTGAACTTTGCTATTACTAAATGAGTATTTTGATTAGCTGCATTACTTTCATTTTAACCACATTAGTTCTAATTAGATCTAACTTGGTATACAACATCTCTGCCAGAATTACTATTTACCTTTTTTGTGTTTTGTTAGACTTCATGCCTACTAAAGCAGAGATTTAACAGAAATCCTTACATTCAATTTCTTTTCATTTGTCTTTCGCTGCTTTGTTTCTTCCCTCGGCAGGGAAGCTGTGATAGCCACACGACTGGGTGAGAACTTGGTTAGCAAAAGTTGTGAACTGGCCACAGTCCATCTGGACCCCTTCTCTGACAGAGAAACTGTTATTAAAAACAAGCAATAGGTTTCGGTGTCACCACTTACATGGGAGTTTAATGGACCACGATGTGAAGAACTCCCAGCTCTTCCATCCAGCAGGCGACGGGCTCACATGGTTGCTGTGATGGTTTTTGGAGTCCCTCCAACCTGAAAGGAGTAAAACCTACTGGCTGCTTCAGTCAAAGGAAGTTTGTGCTGCATTTGTTGCTGCATGTACTGATAAAAACTGCCATTCAAAGCAGTGCCTGTATGGAAACGACACGTGTGTCTTTATGAAGTGTGCTTATCAAATTCTGTGGGTCAGTTTTGTACGTTAGACCCATTTTTAGTGTGACAAATTTGAAATTTATGCTTTTGACTTCCTAAAAGAATCAGGTTGGCCAATTGATCTGTGTTATACCTTTTATTTCAAATGTACCAGGAATACAAGTCTCTTCTAGGATCAAACTGAGATAAAAAGAATAGCTAACCTTATTTACTGATAATATGTCTCATGCGTAACAGCTAGCTTAATTATTTACTTGAATAAAACAATACTTTGTTTTATCATTAACAATATCACTACAAAGGTAAACACCTTAGCAGTGGCCTCAAAGTTTACCACTTAATGCTTTCGGACAGATAATTTTTTCTTTTTTTTAAGAAATGTGATTTTAATTCTGAAATAAACTTTGTTTTAATCTTCATATGTATGAAATGTATCATGTCTTTGTCTCATTATTTACCACAGTTCAGCTGTTTTTTGTGCTTTTAATTCTCAGCCTTTGACCCGTCTGTCCTGATACAATCAAGCTTACGTGCACGTTTCTTACCTTTTTTAATTGTTTTTTTTTTTTAGATATAAATGTGGAATTTCTATTTTTTTTTTTAAACTCATTTTTAAACTGCAGTTTGGGGCAAATTTCCTGCCTTTTATAGAGGCTGAAAGTTTTGCTCTTCTTGCGAAAGTACCTCCAGCTGATTGAGATTGGAAGGAGAGCTTTTAAACAGGCCTTTCCAATGCATTTTTACAAAATAAAATAAATATTTTAGGATGACCCTTTGGGATAACAAATGGTTTAGTGATTTTGCAATTACTCCATACTCTTTCCATTTTTACAATGAATACAATAAATTAAATGCACGCTACAATCTGTCCAAAGCCTACATTTCTTTATAAACCTGATCCTGACAACCTAGCTTCTGACCCCAATTTTTTAAAACATTCAAACAAAAAGCTGTTTTGGCCAGCAACAAAAACAACCATCTCAAAAATTATATTTTATTTTTGGTTTGCAATTTCTTGATTGCATGTAATAGATTATTTAAATCTAAATATTCAGTCAAACAAACTTTATTTGCATTATAACAATACCTGCTTTCAATCGTTTCTCACTTTTCGACAGGTACTTTGATGATTTTTCTTTAATTCCTCTAGGCTTAATGTGTTCAGTCTTCTTTAACCTACTCCACAGATTTTCTATCAGATGCCTAAACTCTATAGAAAAGCGTGGGTAAAAATGATTTTAAACCTAACTATGCTGGAAACAAAAGTATATAACACATCTCCTTTTAACAGTTTCTAGGGTTTCGTTTATTTCACTGCTTAAATGTATGGAATGTATCCAAGTCTTTCTGTAGTAAAAATTGTTTTATACTGAAATCAACGTTGGCTTTTGTATGGTGAGAGCTCTCCTCAAATACTGCAACCATGGTGCTTATTTGACTGCGTACTCCAATTCTGCAAGTTTCCGGTGTGCCAAATCCCACTTTTACCACATCAACATTTTCTTCCACCTTAATAATTTATTATCCAAGGATTTCCTCACGAAAACCTATTAAAGCCTTAGAAAAGGACAAACGTTTCCTAGAATATAACTGAATAAACAGATGTTAAATTTTAATGAGATACATTACAGATATAAATTCTCAAGGAATAATGCCTTGAGACTTTATTTCTGTGTTTTTCCACATTAGGAAGGAATCATGGAAAAGTGCAACTGGAAAAAAATAAATGCACTTGTTCCAGACCATATAGCTGTAGATGTTGTCAGCAAACATTGCAATGTTTTCCACTTTCCTTTTAAACAATGTGATTGCACCCTCTTATGGCCAAATAAAGATATTACAAAAAAGGGGGGAAAACGCAGTAAGCAATCAAACATGGAAAAACTGATTCGGATCGATTAAACATTCTGCTTGCGATTTTACAGCACATTTAACAACATTTCCAAAGGCCATGCGGATTGTCAGGTGTCCCATTGAATTATTTTATAATTTTACACCCAACTTGCTTCTCGATTAACATCACTTCCACTCTTTTTGCCTCTTGGCTGAAGGAGATAATGGAAGCTAAATACAAGTTCCTGAAACCTCAGAAAAAACCACAAATAATATATTTTTTTAACTTATTAAAAAAACTTAATGATCAAAAAGTAACTGCTAATCACATCACATCTCAATGAGGGACCGGGAGATTGGCTTAATTTTTTGGCAGACGTCTTCTAAACAGGAGGATATGAGGCCCTAAAAGAACATTTGACAACACAAAAGCTTAACACAATCCAATAAATGTCTAAACTGCACTCATTTGAATAATTAGTCTTTCTACAATACAAAAGCAGGTTACCAGTATGAAAGTTTTTTATTTTTATTTAAGTACCTGGGTCATGTCTCATTTAATGGATCCAGCCTTGAGACTGCTGCACTCCCTGCTGTCTCCACTCCTCAGACATCAGGTGGGATGCGATATAACTCAGACAAACAACAGATAACAACGATAGTTTTACAGAAAACTGATCCCTTTGTTATTAATTAATGGTTTGTATAAATATTAAACTTACTTTAAAGAAAGAAGGTTTTATAACAGTGGCACTGATCAAACGCTCAAACAGATTCATGAATAACACGGATAGAAGAAGACAGGTCCAGAGCATCGGGGTAACGACCTGAGTCTTAAAAAATGACTCTGTGGTATCATCAACAAACTCTGGTCATATGATTGTTAAGTATGTAGTTTGACCCTGAAATGTTGTGAATTTCAGAACCAATGGTTTAAAATGCATCCCTTAATATACAGCGAGCCAATGTCATAAGGCCAGAACTGGAGTGTAGTATTAATGTAATTTGTGTATATCTGACCATTTCCCACCATTTCTTTCTTCTTCTATTGTCCAATCAGCTTTAGTTTCAGTTCTTTCAAATGGCAACTTTCTGTTTTCTCTCAACGTTCTTCTCCCCATAGAAGCTACACCTGGTCTGCCTTTTGGATAGCTCAGGCACCTTTTTGGAGCAGGACATCGGCTGGTAAAGCTGCCAGCAAAGGTTCTCCATTTCTAAATTACTTCTGTTTTTCCGTTTCTTGTTCATCCATTTGTGTGTTCTGTCTCTTCAAACCCCCAGTTGGTCATGGCAGACCAGGTTCTGCTGAAGGTTTCTTCCTGTTAACGGGGAGTTTTTCCTCTCCACTGTCGCTTAATGACTGCTCACTATGAGGGATGGCTGTGAAGTCGGCGACAAAACGCAAGCTTTTGTTTCGGAGAGCTGATCAATGAGAAGTGAATTATGCAAATCAGTGACTCAATGCGATCTGCTAGGTTGCCCTAGATTTGTTTATAATGTATTTACCATCGGAGGGAAATGATTTTCTTGCAAACTGTCTTGAAATGACATGTGCTGTAAATTTGCTTAATATAAACAAATTCAATTGTGTACATACCAAACTCAGAACATTCAGATTATTAAAAGGGTTCCCAAATCAGCTTGCTACTCTTAATAAGCCTTTTATGTTTTTTTCCTAAATTAAGTTTTAAATGTTTATGATAGCTAAGGCATTTTTAGTAGCTCTGCCACTACCTCGTATAAATAAAGTCTTAATGTAAGTAAAATACTATAAAAATTATTATTTAATTGTCATACTTTTCTAGAGTTGTTCAGACCATAAAACAACATTGTGCAAAGATGATTTTTTTTGACCCAGAAACAAAAATATATATAAAAAAACGATGCTGTAGAAACTCTTGAGAAAAAAAACTACTATAAAAATAAAAAATAGAGCAAATTAAAGTCTTAACTAAATAAAGCGGCCTAATAATGAGCTATTCCATCAAATGATTAACGAGATGCAGTTGTTGCCTTGTGATGCCTTAAAAGAATCAACACGCAGAAGTAACACTATCATACAAAACAACAAACACCAACAACAAAACACAGACAAAAAAATGTCAAGTACATTTTATAAGTGTAACACATTAACGTGACATATCAATTGAGAATGTATAAGCCATCCCGCCAGGTGAGTTCAAACAAGGGACGTGCGTTTCCTACTATGGTTTTGTGATGATAAACACCTGTTTTTGTGTTGAATTCATGAACATGAACCAGGGGACTCACCTGCACACATACTGGTCGTCGCTGTACCTGTCCGAATGATAAATCTGGCTCCGCGACATAATTATAATAAAAATAAATTAAATAAAAAATTTAAATAAAAAAAAGTTATGCCTACATCTTATCCTATATGTTAAAACTCTAAATTATTTCATATAAATTACACCGTTTAAAAAAATAAAATAAGACCTGGTATACTCTATTTCCTTATTGTTTCTGCAACAATTCCACAATATCCAACTTCCTTTTCATCTTTCTTAGGTTCTCAACCAACTGTTCTCTCTATCTCTGATATTTCCTACAGTTCAAAACAACATGTTCTATTGTCTCTTTTTCCCCGCACTCACATTTCCCCGTCTGATGTTTTCCCATATTAAATAATGTTTGCCTTAACCCCGTATGTCCAATTCTGAGACGTGATATAATTGTCTCTTCTCTTCTATTTCTTTCTGTTCTTCTCATTTCTCCAACTTTTCTTTGTATTTTATAAAACCATCGTCCTTTCCATTCTTCCTCCCATAATTTTTGCCATTTCTCCTCCACTTTCTGTTTTATTATACTCTTAACGTCTTTTATGCCAAATGTAACAATATCTCTATCAAAACTGTCCTTAGCTAGTCTATCTGCCATTTCATTACCCTTAACCCCATGATGTGCTGGTACCCATATGAAATGAACAGTGATCCCCATCATATTGATTCTGTATATTGTTTGTTGTATTTCTATTAAAATATTTGGTCTGCTGTCCGACTGATTATTTAGCAAACTAGCAAACAGCCCAAGAAATTAAAATTGTTTAACTCTTTCCAATTCCTTTCCGTATAATTTCAGCTTAATTTTCTCGTCTACTCCTTTTCGAGTAAAAAACATTATTTTAGTTTTATCCACTGAAAACTTAAAACCCCATTTATATGACAATTTTTCTACTACTGATATTGCCCCTTGAAGTTTCTTTACAATAAACTTTAAATTCCTTCCTCTTTTCCACATTGCTCCATCATCTGCAAAAAGTGAAAAACCCATTCCACCCTCTACTTCCCTAAACATATCGTTCACTATTATAGAAAAAAATAACGGACTTATTATGCTTCCCTGAGGTGTCCCATTCTCTATATTTACACTTTCAGAAAATTCCTCCCCTATCCTCACTTGTATTTGTCTTCCTTTAAAAAAATTCTTAATCCATCTAAACATCCGTCCATTTATACCCATTCTTCTAATTTTAATTAATAATCCTTCCTTCCACATCATGTCAACAGCTACTACAGTCTCTTTTTTCATTTGAGCCTTTCTGACCTCGTTCTCTAAACATAAAACCGGATCCATAGTACTTCTTCCTCTCCTAAAACCACTCTGATATTCTGATAAAAGGTTTTTATTTTCCATATAATATAACAATCTTTCATTTATCATTTTCTGCATTATTTTACATATATTGGATGTTAAAGCTATTGGCCGATAATTTTCTGGTTTTTATTCATCTTTTCCTGGTTAACGAATTGGTATTATTACTGCTTCCTTCCAAATTTTAGGTAATTGTCCATCCTCCCATATTCGATTATACAATTCCAATAATACATGTTTAGATATTTCAGTTAAATTACTTATCATCGCATAACAAACCTGATCTTTTCCTGGAGCAGATAATTCATATTTTTTAAGGGCCCTGTTCATCTCTGATACTGTAAACAACATATTCAGTGAATCATTTGAATCTTCCACTTTCTCTAAGAACTCCTTATTCTCTAAGATAGTCTTTTCTTGTCCCTTTTTCCCCTCTTCACTAATATTTTCGGAGCTATGAATTTTTACAAACACATTCACCCACATTTCTGCCTTCTGTTTATCTTCCACTGCTGTCATTTCTACATTATTTAGAATTGGATATCCACTAGTTCTTTTAATCCCTTTCATTCTTTTAATCATTGTCCAGACTTTAGAAATGTCTGTTTCTCTTCCAACTGAATTACTAAAATTTCTCCAATAATATCTCTTTGCACTTTTAATTACTCTTCTTACATTAGCCTGTAATTTCTTATATTCATTCAAATTCTGAAAGTTATGATTTCTTTTTAATAATTTAAAAGCTTTATTTCTTTTCTTTATAGCTTCAGTACATTCTGTTGTCCACCATGGTACCAATTTCCTTTCCTTTTTCCCACCTTTCATCCTTATAGTCTGAGTAGCTGCTTCTAAAATAGCATTACACATAGCAAGATTTAAATCATCAATACTACCACTTTTATCTACGATTTGTATTTTTATTTCACTAATATTCCTAAATGTTTCCCAATCTGCAGATCTGAAACACCATCTCTTCATCCCATTTATACTATATTTTTCTATATGTAACTTTATTTCAATTTTAATTGGATAATGATCACTTCCTATAGTATTCTTCTTAATTACTTTCCATAAACACATACTTGCTATTGAATCTGAAACTATTGTTAAATCTATTGCTGACTCTGTATTATCTCTTACATTAATTCTTGTTCCACTCCCATCATTTAAAACTACAAAATTTGTAATATCCATTATTTCTTCAATTATTTCCCCATTTTGATCATTATGATTGCTCCATAAAGAACTATGTCCATTAGAATCACCACACAAAATCACTTTACCTTCTAAATTCGTTCCCAGTTCCTCCATTAACTCTAATGTAAGTCTTTTACATGGGTTATAAAAATGTATTATCTTGACTTTCCCATTTACTGTCCATATTTCAATAATGATATATTCTAACTCTCTTCCTTTAGCTATAACTCTATATTGAATCCCCTTTTTATAAATGTTATACACCCTCCTCCTGATCCTCCCTCTCTATCTCTTCTGACACTTTCATATCCTTTAATAACAAAATCAAGATTTGGTTTAAGCCAAGTTTCTTGAATACAAATAATATCAATATCTTCCTTAAAATCTTTAATAAATCCCTTAAACTCTTGTCCATTAGCAATTAGGCTTCTAGCATTCCACTGTAAGATAATCAAGTTGTTCTCTCTTCCTGTCCTCCTACCTTCCCTTCTTCCATTAATTTCTTATTTATTTGCTCCCAGGATATATTCTTTATACTAAAAAACCTTTCTGCTCCTTTCACGATTATTTAGATTTTTTCTGTTTTCTGTTTAACTTGATCTGTACAATTAATAAGCAATGAACAACATAATCCTCTCAACTGTCACCTCTGTGTCTGTTTTAGTCTGTCTTTGCTCTGGAGTTGGACTCATTTGAACTTTTGCTGTCACATCGTTTGGCTTCTTCACTCTCTTTGCTGCTTCTGCATAACTTATATTATTCTTGACTTTTACTTGTTCGATTTCTACAGCTTTTTCCCTTACTTCACATCCTCCATAAGTCACCCTGTGTTGTCCTCCACAGTTACAACATACATCCTTTCCATTTTTGCATTCATCATATCCATGCTCCTCTCCACACTTTGGACATCTTTCTTTCCCCTTACATACTGCTGCTATATGTCCTTATCTCTGGCATTTGGAACATCTTAGTGGAGGAGGGACATTTGGCCTTAAACTCTTCTCATCAATCTTTTGATTTTGCTCACTTCAGCCCCATTTATGCTGCGTCTGAACTTTTCCAGATCTTCACCCACCGGAATACCTGAAACAAGTCCTCGAACTACGGCAGAATCTCCCAAAATCTTTATTTCTTTCACCATCTTCTTACAAATGCTCTGAGTGTTCATCACTTTATTCTTCTGCTCTTCACTTCCGACTATAATCAATAGATTCCCATCTCTAAGAACTGTAGCAAGTCTCAGCTCTCCAAACGTTTTATTTAACTCTCTTGAGAGAGCTAATGGGCTAAATTGAACCCTTTCCTCCTCATTTCTAAATTTTACAATCCTTTTACTAGTAGCAGTGTTGTCTAATTTCTTCCAGGCTTCTTTTACTGCTCTGCGACTCTTTACCCTCCGCACAGGAGTCCAATCCCCCAAATCCATCTCATCATCTCCCTCATCCTCTACCTGAGATGCCATAATGATCCAGTCACAAACCAGTTCATGCCAAAACCGCCACGGCTCACTGACACAGGTCTCTGTTCGCGCTCAGTCCACCTCAGAGCCGACCAGAATAACAGTCACGTCACCTTTACGTTTCAGAGCGCTCCGCGTAAAACTGCGGCCGGCCTCTGATTGGACGCTGACGACCATGTGACCAACAGCTTTGATCGCCTCTTTCAGGTGAGCGTGTTTTTTCATTGTGATTATGACATGTGTGTGTTTTATAGTATAACATGTGTCTTTGGTGTGTTTAGTCTCATAAATAAATACTCGTTTTTATTTTACTGTTAATGTCTTAATCTGGCAGACATTCTAGTCTTTTCATTGTTTATCTAAGATTGGCAAAAGAAAACGATCTAACAGTGCGAGTGTATATCACAAATCTGTTTTCTCCCCCCTTTCCTAATCTGATACTTATAAAGTAAATTAGGGGTGCAACAATTTGCACTCACAGTACGGCTACCTAATGGGTAACTATTGAATTAGGAAACCATGAATCCAGTTTGCAAAGGTGCTGAGTTTTTTTTGGAGAATAAGTAAACACACAGAATCTTGACGATGAAAGGATATCATGTAGTGGTACAATATGGATATGGCAGCATCATGCTGTGGGAGTGCTATCCTTTAGTATGGACAGGGACCACTGACGGAGTTTAATGCACCTCAGTTCTGGAAGAAGATCTATAAAATGTGGCCTGTGGAAGATGAAAAGATGTCTGTAAAAAATCAGGTTTTTCATTTTTGCAAGGCACCTGCCCACCAGTGTTAGAATTGATGCATGGGGATTCCTGTGAGTGTAGCTGGGTAAGTGAAATAAGTAGTGGGAAAGTGCATTGGGTGAGTTATAGGACCAGAATTACTTCACTTTTGCCTCACTTTGTTGTTTATTCCAAATTTTATTAAAATAATACCCCATTTTTACAGCAATTTCCAGAAGCTTATTAGATGTATATTTAACAATTACTTCTTACTGTGCATTAAGTTTGTGAGACATACATATCTATGGTAAACCTTTTTGGAGGTGTGGTGCTAAAGTAGCTTTCATTACAGAAATTCTTTAATGTATATATATTGCAGATTTTTATTTTCCCTTATAATAATTACATGATTGCATTTTTATTTTTAACAATATTGGCCTCTAGCTTACGTGGAAAATGTATTTGAATATCTTTGTTGTTACTAGGCAACACTAGTGAAACATCTTCACACAAGTGAAACATCTGTTGGTTGTCTTGCTTTGTCTTTGTTTTTTCCCTGTCACCCTCTTGAAAACTAGATGTTAATCAGTGTACTATAATTTGCTTAACTTTACCAACACCTTTTGTTTAAAGTTAGAATGTCATAAAATCTCACAACTTCCACTCGGTTTATTTTAAACCATGAGACCTTTGAGATATGTTTTTTTTTTCATTTTAACTGCAATTGTTTTCTTATGTGGTGCATACACTGACAACAGTTTAAAATAAATCTGCCAACACAACTAATACAACAATGTTTCTTCAATTTTCAGATTGTTTATTAGTCATAATTAAGCATAATGAGAAATTCTTTTGAAGAAAAAGTTGATATCTAGTGGCAAATACTGTAAATTAC
>JAVLVB010000002.1:11303632-11313837 GCA_032876305.1 Orestias chungarensis
CCCCCCCCCCCCCCCCATTTTTAATTCTCTTTCTCTTAGAACCAAATAAGAAGGAAAGGATTTACAGGAATACATACGAGTCTAGGGAATTTAAAAACTGATTGGTTCTAGTGTGCTGTTAGTGGGAGTTTTTCTCCTTTCCCTCCAACAGGAAGTGATTTGCAGTGTTCAGCAAGCCTTTTGTTGAGAAGGTTTTCTCAGATCAGTGAGTCATGCTTCAGCTCTGAGCCGGCAGGCAGGCAGCAGCCAGCAGAGAGTATTTGCTCTTTCCCTGCAGTATCCGTGATCATTAACGACATTCAGCTCTTTTCTGTTCCTTTAGTTTTGGGGATTTTTGTTATACTTTTATTTTTTATTTTTTTTCCGAGGGAATCAGCTTTAGGAAGGACAAGCAGCAGCATCACGGCTTTGAGGAGCTGCACCCCAAAAAAAACAAACAAACAAAAAAACGGCAGGGTTTTTTTAATCCTCAACTTCTCCTGCTACAGTGTTGTGCCTCCACTTATTTTGTCTTCAACGCATTGGATTTTTGCGCTGGATTTATATCAAGAAAGGATTGGACTTTGGTGACAGCAGTAGCCGCAACGGCGCTGCACACCGAACAGACACTGTAACCTCAGCAGAGAGAGAGAGAGAGAGAGAGAGAGAGAGAAAATTACAGTCAGGTGGCCTGTGATTGTTGAGTGGCGTTCGCTGCCTGTTCTGCTGCTATGTTACAGGAGAGGGTTTTCAGTGCTGATCGGCCACGTCTGCCCGCACACTTGTGAAGGAGGCAGTCTCTGTGTGTGTTGGTTGGTGGGGAGAAGAGGAGCGAGCTAGAGAGAGAAGGGTATGCTTCACCGTACCAAGTACAACCGCTTTAGGAATGAGTCGGTAACATCCGTCGATGAGCTTCTCAACGGCTTGTCCATGAACCCCAAGGTCTCGGCCTCCTCCCAGTCTACAGCCGAGGTGTCCTACACACCCCCGGCCGAGGTCCAGCCCTCCTCCACTACTGCCGCCCCTTCTAGCACCCAAACCAGCCAGGGCTCAGAGCACCTGGAGGATGCAGGCACCACCCTCTGCACCCTCATCAACAAGGTCTCCGGCCTGAAATTCAGCAACTCGGGCAGCCTGCTCGGCATCAAGGGTCTGCCTTCGGCCGTCAAGGACTTGGCCGTGTCCAAGCTGCAGGGGGGTGGGGGTGCGGGCTCCTGCCCTAGCAGCGTGGTGGCAGCAACGGCCGTCCCTAGTGTGGGAGGGTCTCAGTGCGGCTCCCATTCGACCCCCTGCACACAGCTGGAGGCAGCTGTAAGCATGAGCAAGAAGAGCAGACTGGACGATCTACAACCCAGAGCAGAGGACTGGAATCCAGGTGGGGGTGGTGAACTGGTGAGCAAGCCCTCCAGAGGATGGCTGCATTCGAATGAGAAGATATCTGGTCCAGGAGTCACATATGTTGTGAAGGTTGGTGGAGTCGCATTCTCTCTCGCTCTTTCCTCTCCACTTTTTCTTTCAATGAGAAGAGATTAGCTACCTTGGATGGGGATTATAGAGTGAGAATGCAGTTGTGCATCACAACGTGCCCTTGAGTGGGTGTGTGTGAGCTGGCTACTGCTGAAGGTTGTGCAATCAGAAAACAGACATTGAATAATTCAGGAAAAGCAGAAGGTCAACACTGGTGGAAAAGTAGAGACAGAGCAAATGATGGCAACAAAAAAACAAAACAGCAGTAACAGCAGGCTTCAAATCACTGGTTTATCTGGTGTTCTTGTGTTTGATGTATGTGGAGCTAGAGCGTTATGCTTTTGTAACCATGGTGATGTGTTATTTCTGTACATCGTGCACCTCTCCAAGCTCCATGTTGGCTGCCTGAAAACAGCTGAACGGGAAGAGACTCGCGTTGTGTGTTTGTTTCGCTGGAACTGTTATCTTTCCCTAATGTTCTCCAGCCATCATGCATTATTTAAGTTGGTGCACAAGAAGAAGAAACCGCGAATGTCATCATGCCAGCAATGACTCACTAGCACACAGCGATGATGCTGAGACCCGACTCTTCAAAGACAGAAAGAAAGAAACGGGGGAGTGGGAGAGAAACCATTTTCACTGAAACCATTAAGTCATCACTGTTTTTACAGTTTAATTGAATAAAATGATATTTGGTTCAGCAGCGTATTTTAAGAGCAACTAATTTAGGTTTTAGGGAAAGAATAAACACACCCAGGGAAATTTACTATATACCAGATCAAGTTATACAAGACTTCTGTCATACAACACCAACTACAACTTTTCTGACTAAAGCTGACAGTCTGTGTGACCAGCATGGCTTGCCATTAACTGCATCAAGGCAGACAGCACTTATTTTTGTTCAGTCAATGCTGATGTGACAGGGGAAATGGGTCTGACTCCCCCACCCCACCCCACCCCACCCCAGATCTTCCTGTCAGCCTGTGTCCTGCATGTATTGAGTTCAGCATGGTGTTTTCTGCTCGCAGCACTTTTAATTAGCGTCATGTGGTCAGCCCTCGTACATCATGCACCATTACACTAGAGACGGCATCGACTCACTGTGACATTGTTGACACTCACTCTTTTATTCTCCTTTTGTTTCTGTTTAGTTAAAAAAAAGATCTCTTAACTTAACAAAATTTAAATAAGGAGTGTAAATTTATAATATGAACATGATGGTAGCTATAGTTTCCCTTTGCATCCTTGATTCATAAAAAAAAGAGCAAGCATTTAATGCGATCCATAGCTTGTACCAAAACAGACCGAAGGTTTTTTATCCATCAGAGCATCTGTGACGGATGGGCAATATAGACCAGAAATTTTATTATATTTTGTGGTGCAATCGTGATAATCAAAAAAAGCAGTAAAAACAGCTGTTTGTTACATCTTTGCCATATTTTTAGGTAACTGTGGCCACATTGCTCAGCAATTATAGCCGTTAAGCCCAAATACTACTTTTGAAAGCCATTTGAAAAAGATTTGTTTTTATTGTCAAGTTAAAATGCCTTTAATCAGATTTTTTAATTGTTTTAATATATTCCCCTGGAATTAATTGAATAATTATTTAGACAATGCAGCCATCAATAATTAATATAATTATTTTTTCCTAACAATAATTAACAACGCAATAAATCGCCATCCCTACTTTGCATCATTCCATTGCCCACACCCACCTAACCTTGCAAGGGTGAAGTCATTGGATCATAAGCATGATATTCTCTTGTCCAAAGTGTGTTTCGTGGATGAATGGATGGATGGATGGAAAGAGACAAGAAAAGCCTGCCCAACATCTTTAATGCTATAGTTTATGCTTCTTGCTATTAGTCTTAAAGGAAAAGCTGAATAAAATATCTAAATCCTGGAACTTATTTATGTTTAACAACAACATTCAAATATTTCTGATATCGATATTTCAGACTTCATATTAAACATATTAAGAACTGTAAAACTCCCACCACTCCAACTGCAGCTTGTGGTGTGGTTGGGTGGGTTTATACCTGCAGGTATTTTTGAATGTAATATATTAACATAATATAATAATTCAAATAGTTTAATATCTTCTGGTTTTATTTATTAGAATTAATACAAAATCCTATTATCCAGCCTTGTAGATTCATGCTTTTTAGAATAATAATAGGATAATTTCATACTCAGTTTGCACATATCCTCATGCATCGTGTTTACATGCTTGGCAAATCTGTTTGGCAAAGCTAATGGTTAATAATATTTTTTTGTTTTCCACAACGTAACTTCTCACATTTTACATTACTTTGCGTGGTACTTTCTATATTAGTACAATTTGACTATTACAATGTTTATCAAAATTCATTTACGAACCAATTTATAGCACAGAAAAAAAATAAAATTTTAAACAGTTATTGTACTTATAGATTGTTTTGCTATGGAAAGTTTTGAAAAGCTTTTCCCCCTCGCAAAATTAGAATGTGTGCCACATTTGAAGGAGTCCTTGCTTTCATTGCTTAAAAACAGTTAAGCTACACACAGCAGGTGTTAAAGTTCAATCCAATTAAATGCATCTCTGATTAGACTTCTTTGTGAATGGTAACAACCCGAAAACGATGTGAAGGCAGACGTAGAAGAAAACCTCGACATCACACAGCAATGCAATGCTTACTAAAATAGTAGCTGATGCTGCGACTGTAAAAACTCAGCACATCTTCTTAAAGCCATCGTTTATGTCCAGATTTACTGCGACTGGCTTCTTCGGATGCAGAATTATGACACACGTCTCGCATCAATGACGTAAAAGTCAGTCAAAGTGCGACATGACAGTTCGGACTGCGTAACCTCGGAAAACTCGAGGACCATCAGATAATAACGCAGTTTCAGTTACCAGTTGTATGAAGATCAATCAGTTTGAAAATTATGTTCATCAGTCTTTCATATTTTTTGATTTAGAGAAACATTTAAACCCTACTGGAAACAGCAGAGGAGAAATACATTGGTGATCTTCTTGTTTTAGAACAGTTTGATGGCTCTTCATACCCGTTGTTCTGAAAATAGATAAACGGTGTCATTCTCCAAATATCATTGTGACATAAAAAGTCTTTGTTTCCCAAAAGTGGCTAAACTCACTCTGGGGAAAATCAACTGAGATTTAAGATTTTAATGTTATGTTATTTATGAAAAGGTAGGGACAGCATTACAGTGCCTGGACGCCAGGTTAAGAATATGATTCTGGAAAATGACAGGAAATTGTCAGCACAAAATGTTCCTGGTTGGTGCAGATTTAATCGAGTGTGTCATGTCTGTAATACGAGCAGCTCATTTTACTGTAAATGACTTTCTTTGCAAAACAACAATGATTAATGTAAAGTATTGAGCTTAATTTTGTTATCTTTAAATTTGATTTAGGATTTTTGCACAGTCTGGAAATTTTGTAGGGATGGAATAGAATGAGAAAAGGAAACAGGAGTATGGACATTTTTCTTTATCCCATCAAATAAATGTCCCTTCCTCCTTGTCCCTCTTTCATATTCTTCTTCCTTTCTTCCCTTTTTTTGTTTTTTATGGCCTTCCTTCTTTGTCTTCTCCTTAAATGTCTCCTTCCTTCCTTCCTTCCTTCCTTCCTTCCTTCCTTCCTTCCTTCCTTCCTTCCTTCCTTCCTTCCTTCCTTCCTTCCTTCCTTCCTTCCTTCCTATCATGTGTCCTTTTTCCACTCTTTTGTGTTTTCTTTTAATGTTTTAGGTTTCGTATGTAAAGGCTTTAGAATTATCTGCAACACACAGTCAACTTTTATGTTTTATAAAAAAAAAAAATGAAAGTAAAGAATGAATAACTGGAAAAATGAGTATGGAAAAGAATATTGTACATAAAATGTAGGAACTATAAAAGATGAACAATGTGAATAAAAATCCAGCTGCACATCGTGGGGTATCGGCTAGAAACAAAAACGGATGCAATATATCTTAGAAACACTAACTAACAAGTTCAGTAGAATATGGCTGTTTTACATTTTACACCAGCCCATTTTTTCTGCTTTTCAACTGCATTATGGCTGCGGTAGTTAACTGTAGCTTATTTTACACTGTGTACATATTTGTTAAAACTGTAACCTTGTTAGGAGAGTTTAATAATAGACCTATAATCAAGATCCTTTGTCTCCTCCTTGTGGCCCTACAGCAGTTTAAAGAACTACTCTGCTGGCAGTCCGAATCAGCCAAACAGAGCCTAAGATGAAGGTGTTTTTACTGTCAATCAAACTCATGCATGCTGTTCACATCATCCTCCTTACTCTCTGGTCCTTCCCCAAAGAATGAATGTGCAGGCTAGTAAGCATGGTCACCAATGAGGGCGAATAATCAACTTTCCTGTACCAATAAGTTGTTATTTGGCTTTCAGCACAGCTGTAATGCTAAGGCTTTCCTCTTGGCACTTATTGGTCGTTTCTGACAGGACGTGCTGTATTCCTTCAAACTGCAGGACCACAAGAGAAGAGACACTTTCACAGATTATCTGTCCCATATTACACTGCCAGTTTTAGTTACATTTTGTATACAATGATTATGAATTCACAGCAGGACAGTCATCACTTTGAACTTGTTTGCCTGGTTTTTACTAACATGTCAATAAATGCTAGTTTTGATTGTTCAACAAAATTGTTCATCCTCTATTTGCAGTATCTGGGCTGCATAGAAGTCCTACGGTCGATGAGATCCCTGGACTTCACCACACGGTCACAAATAACAAGGTCTGTTCTAACATAATATGGTCTTCTCATTTTAGATTGTGGATTTTATGACCTGCTTTTAATATTTGTCATTTTTTGTAGGTGTTTGAATGGTGACTTCGATAAAGAATGAGCAAACCAACATAATAATTTAAATTAAAATAATTTGCAACACGCAGACATGTTTAGCATTTTGCTTTGTGGTGTAAAAGTAAACCAACATATATAATGAGTAATTATGATTTAGAGCTAAAGATTAAAATGGGCATTAAGCTAGATTTAAAAAAAAATCTCGTCCACAAAAGATAACCTCGTGAATTATTTCTCTCTTAAAGCATTAAAAAGCAGCTACTTGTTTGGTTAATTAACAAATGACTGAAGCTGCTTCTATTCTCTGCACCAATTTTTTTTAATTTTCGTGTGTGTGTATTATTGAAGCAATGACACACAGCGATTAAAGTGACTCAGACCCTGACAATGACTCAGTGGCTCTATTGTGTCGGAAAGGGTGCAAATAAGCCCACCCCATCCCTCCCAACCCCCCTTCAGAAAACAAAATACACTGGCAGAGACAACTAAACCCATTTTACCAAGTGTTGTTTGACATGGTAAAATAATTTTAAACATAACAGTAAAAATGGATCGATTCTTTGAAATGTGTAAAAATCCAATTATAACATTCCTGTATGATAATCTCATTTTCATAGAGAATGAAACTACTATCAATGTTGTCCTAAAAGCGATAAGTAAATCAGTTGTTTTTATTGATGTGAACATTTTTCACTTGTTTAACCGAAAGTTGCTGGGACTTCAAGAGTGCTGTGTCACACGAACATGTCAGGCAAAGACAAACACAACAGTTACAGAATGATAAAGCTATTGGATTTATCAAAAGTACCGCAATTTTATGGTTTTGAATTTAACGGTTTTTAATTAAATCTGTCTTATTGTTGATAACTTTAATTCCTCCTCTTATGAATCCTAACCTAACCTAAATCTGTTTCCTTTACTTTTTATTCGCAAATGAAGCAGGTAGCTTTTTCTTCCTGGTTCACAAGCACAATGTAATTCCTTTCTGAAGTGACCTAGAAGATGAACAAGAGTTAAGTCTTAAACACATTTTATTTTTTATAATCAAATAACACAAACCTAAACATATTACTTTAATGTAGTCAGGTTTGCATTAGAAGAAAGAATTATCTTTGCTAAAAGCCTCAATGAAGTTTATTTTTGTTCAATGACTTCTATATGTTTTTTTTTAATTTAACAACAATGTATGAGCTGCAACAAAATCTCACCTATCCCAAATTGACAAAGCCATCAACTCTGTCTGATCTTTATTTCAGTAGCTTTATGCATTAGCTTTAGAATTATTATGAGTATAAATACTGAACCTGTTTAAAACGTATTTAAATTTAAATAAAATAAAAAAATTAAATAATCAGTTGCTTTAAATAAATATGTTTTTTAATTTAAAAGATATTTTTATTTTATTTGAATAAATGGCGTAAATGTTGTCCAACCAACATGAGGAGCATTACAACTAGCAATGTCAATACAATCGGTGTTATTGCGATAACTCTCGTCATTGTCCTCTTGCCCTCCCTGTAGGGAAGCTATCAGCCTGGTGTGTGAAGCTGTTCCTGGGACCAAAGGCGCGCTGCGGAAGAGAAAGGTAAGGCGATAAACTAAAACACTGTCATGTTCCCCAAAGAACTTATGCGAAAAGCTCTGTGGGTTAAAGATGAGGATAGGACATAAGATATTCATTTACCCTCTGCTCTATTTATAGCACCCCCTCTGTATGTTTAGACCCCCACCTTCCTGTATGTGAAATGAGAGGCAGAGAAGGGAGATGAAGACGAATGGCGCTTAGTCTGTGTGGGCGTACCTTCAGCCCACGATATATTGCACACCGCACAGTGCTTAGTGACTCATGTATTTCACAATATCTTTGATCAGGAGGCTGTGTGTGTGTGTGTGTGTGTGTGTGTGTGTGTGTGTGTGTGTGTGTGTGTGTGTGTGTGTGTGTGTGTGTGTGTTCAGTTTGTGTGCCTTAATGTGAAGCATTATTCTGCTCTCTTAGGCTTCCTCAAACTGTCAGAATTCAAGATAAATACAAAAACAGAATGAGTACCATCTAATTTCTCTGAATGGAGGTTTGATATTAGATGATGTTCGGGTGTGAATCCTGCTTAAATGAAAAAACTTTTTGTGGCCAATGCTATATTTGGTCTCAGACTCAGAATGAAGATATATTCCCTTGTGTTGTTGCTTTGGTAAAAGTTTAAAACAGGGTAAGAAAATGTAAAAGAAATAGATGAGTGTGTTTGTTCATTCATGTGTCCTTTTGGTTTGTGTTAAACAGTCTACTCGGTTGAATTTAAATACATATATTTTTTTATCTGTCATTCTTTCTTCTCTTCCTTTTAGCCACCATCCAAAGCTCTGTCTAGTATTTTGGGCAAGAGTAATCTCCAGTTTGCTGGAATGTCCATCAACTTAAATATATCTACCAGTAGCCTCAACCTGATGACTCCTGACTGCAAGCAGGTCAGCCCCCAGCCTTTCTTAAATATGAGCAGTTCTGGTCAGAAGTTTACATTTTTACTCATACTGGAATATCATGGTACTGTAGTTTTGGACTCTTACAGCGTTATTTAACCTGTTCTTATTTTAGGGTAGAAAAAATAAACTAAAAACAACCTGGATGATTCTCATACAAGGAAAATGTAGGGATTTATCCCGACCCCGCAATTAAAACACAGTTCAATTAACAAATAATAGAAATGGCAGTGGAAACACTAAAAATCTTGTTTGGCAGTATAGGGAGAATTTATTGCTGTAATGCAAATCCTGGATTTCAATAAATTTCAAAAGGCAAACAAAAACAAAATGAATCAACATTTACCAGTTGAATGAAAATCAGTTTTAATCCTAAAAGTACCATTGGCATAAATAACTTCATGTGTTTGTGTACAGATATATAAACCAGAACAAATATTTGGTTATATGTGTGTTAGCAAACTGGACTTTAGTAAAATATTTTGACTAGTTATTATTTTATTTTTTAAGTTAAGCTGTTGTACTAAGAGTGTTAAACGCAATAATTAAACCAAGGATGTCAGTAAGGCACATAAACAATGTGAAATAAACTTCTAACCAAAAATGCAGATTAACTGTGTTAAAACTACATGACAATTTGTGAGTATATGAAAGATTTAGTTTCTGGGGTTAATTCTTACGTCTTTTCTGTCAGATCATTGCCAACCATCACATGCAGTCTATCTCCTTTGCATCAGGTGGAGATCCTGTGAGTATTTCCAGCTGTAATTTGCAGTTTACCATCACAGATATCTGGGATTTAAATATTATTATCTGAGGTTTATCAGAAGAATTTAACAAATCTTTTTTTATTATTGTAGGACACAACAGATTTTGTTGCCTATGTAGCAAAGGACCCGGTCAACAGACGAGGTGAGGATTCATTTCTCTGACATTCATAAAGCGGTCTAAAATGCAGCATGTTCTTTACTGCCGTAATCTGACCCTTGTCAGCTTGTCACATCCTGGAGTGCTCTGACGGACTTGCTCAGGATGTTATCGGCACCATCGGCCAGGCTTTTGATCTTCGCTTCCAGCAGTACCTGCAGTGTCCCTCAAGCAAGATGTCCTCCGTCCATGAGCGGTACGGAGTCCGATACAAGTATTTCAAACAGTTTTATAAGAATCTATAAAAGGATGAAGAAGTTTAGAATTGTACAAGTATGAATAAGAAGATGAATATTTGATATAGGGTAAAAATGTTTTCTAGTTTTGATTCTTCAACATATAATAATTCTTAACAAAATGTGTAATTGTTAAGTAAATTTCTTGATTTACCTTAATTAAACCTTAACTGAACTGGATTGGTGTGTGTGTGTGTGTGTGTGTGTGTGTGTGTGTGTGTGTGTGTGTGTGTGTGTGTGTGTGTGTGTGTGTGTGTGTGTGTGTGTGTGTGTGTGTGTGTGTGTGTGTGTGTGTGTGT
>JAVLVB010000002.1:11313937-11327877 GCA_032876305.1 Orestias chungarensis
AGGAAGAGGAATCAACAGAACATCCCTATTATAACAACATCCCCGGCAAAATGCCACCACAAGGTGGCTTTATTGACACCCGTCTGACGAATCAGAATGCAGCATCTGAAGCAAACCAGGTACAACTTTGATAATCCGGTTTTATTCTAAAGGTTTTAAAACAATAATGTGGACGGGGCTTGTATGCCAAAAAATGCAGAGGCTTGCATAGATTCTTTGCATGCTATTGTCTTTTGTTTTCCTTTTTTTCAGATGGTTAAAAAAAAAAGGATTCAAACCAAACTTTTTTTTAATGAAAGACCCTTTAAACCCTATGCATAAAATGCCACGGACTAATTTTAATGGTTATTTCGCAAAATGTTTTAAATAATTAATATTGCATGGCTTCCAAGTCTAAACAGCATTTTTATAGTCACACCACTATAACACAGTTGGACTTTGACTAGGCCAGTTTATTCAGAGGGAGACTTATGGACTAGTGGCAGGACATTCTCCTTCAACATTTTGCATTGGTTTAAAACCATTTTGTAACAAAACCAACACATTCCAAAGTGGCTCATTAGTACTTTTTTTCTTGAAATGGTTTCATGGGTGCCATTTTTGGCTGAATCAGCTTGTAATGGTTTGGGAGATTTGGGAGTTGTTCCTGGATTTTCATAACCACCTGAATAATAAGTCGGTGAACTGGAGTAATCATGATACGCTAGCCGCTCTTTTGAAGATTTACCACAGTTCTAGGTTTATCTGTTTCTGGATAAGTTCCCAGGGCTTTTTTACCCTTCCTCTGTAATTTGAACTTTGTTAGTTTAGGGATTGTGGTGCTGATTTGTTAGCTTACATCATTATCAGACAGGTTTTATTTATACATGCTTTGTAGTGATCTGTTCTTGGTGTGGCTTGGGAAACTGATCTTAACTGTCCAAAACATGGAAATTTAACAAAGAGGGGCAATATCTGATATTTTCCCTTATTAACTAAATACTGCTTTAAGATTGCATTTTCTTTATTTATTTAGCTTAATGCAGATGTTAAAATTTAGTCTATAATCTGAAACATTTAGAATGACTATCTTACTGCACTACATACTTTATAGCATCTTTTTTACTCTTTTAATGATTAAATTTTACATTTTACCATTACAGTGTATGTTTTTGTAACTTAGCAAGCTTTGTAAGTAAGTTTTCAAACATTTTTGAATAAAATCTACTTCATTCTGAATGCTGGATGAACTCTAGCTAAAACTAAATGCTTCTAAAATGGCTCAATTCAGTTTAATTTCAAATGTTAATTGAGAAATGTCTCTGCACTTCATCAGACGGGTCCAGGCTCAGTGGATCAGACATACTACCAGGGACGACATTGTGAAAACTGGGCTGATGAAAGGAAGGCCATCTTCCTGCAGCAGGGTAGGAACCACCAACCGGTCCCGAACACCAAGCACACATTTACTCCTGCACAGTGGTGTAGCTTCATTGGTATAACTTTGACTTTGTTTCTTTAAATGTGTGCAGGATCTTTTGATATCAGCAGTCTGGCAGAGAATAAAGGTCAGGCAGCAAAAGCAGCAGAGATGCCCATGTATGTGAACACGCAGCAGATTGATGCCCAGGTGCTTGCAGCTCTCCAGGCAGAAGCAGAAAACTCCACCAAGAGCATGGTAGACACAGACAAAGAGAGCCCCGAGAAGGACCTGTTTGACATGAGTAAGACTTGATTAAATTTAATTTAATGTTCAGTTTCAGTCAATATTTGTTTTGCATGCATACATTTTGATTACATACTGACACTAATCCATGTTTAAGTGATGGGTGGTGAATAACTGTAATATAAGAGATGTTATTAGTAAGACCTTATAACATTAGCCCTTCTATTAGTTTTTTAGTTTGAGCTGTTTTCTTCACAGCTAATTGTAGGCAGTGTTTATACGAAACCTCTTGTGGTTATAGTGTTTAGGGTTCATTGAGGTTTGTGGTCACCATTTTTTCACCACCATTTTAGTGTTTTACTGTAGCATCTTTGTTGGGTTGAGGTCTGAGGCTTGTCTAGGGCAGTGCAACATCCTGTTTTACGATTATTATTTTTTTTACTATATTAAATATTTTCTCATTTCTCATTTGTATGATTTGTGTTTTTGAGAAAGACTTGATGGTAAATTGATTTATCAATGACTTGCTGTTTGCCAAGGCTTACAGGATCTTACACAGAGGTCTTTTTTTTTTTTTTTTTTCGGACTCACTTCTAAAATGAGAAACTGAACTGAACGGGACCTTTAGGACGGTAGATTTATTTGGGTTCTTTATAGGTTGGAAACTAATACCATTGAGAAAATGTATAGTCGCTAAATCAATCTCTCCAATTAAGGATGGAGGGCAATGAAAGGTAAATAACATAAAATGAAGATGCTTTCTGTTGGGGGAAATGCAAAAAGACAATGCAACAGTTCCAAAGACTTGATCAAATCTACAGGCCAGCTCCTTGTTTGCAGAAAGATCACTACAAATAAGTCTAGTCTGTGCAACTATCACATTAATAAACATGTAGAGTTTACTAGGTTTGTAACCCGACATGTAGAGGCTTCATAGAGTTCATGGCATCATGGTTTATAAAACACAAAATTTAACTTAAGGTGGTGTTTGAGTAGTAAAGTGAGAATTTAATTAAAATACAAATAAAAAAAGCTGCAGTTTCTGAATTGGAGATTTACTATCTGAATACATAAATTTGAATAAAGAGTTGGGATATTGTAAATGCTTGTGCTACTCTAATAAAAAAATAAAAAAACATTTATTTTAAGCCTTTTAAACATCAGCAGTGCGATTAAATGCAGAGGTTGCTGTTATTAAAATAATTGCAGAGGTTCTCAGCTTCACCTCCTATATACGTGTCTTTTTTAATTGCATCATGTCAGCAAAGAGATAAGAAGATAACAGTGTTAAAATTGGTGCATTGTTTTTTTTTTCTTTCCTTCTTTTAAACCCCATTTCATCTTGGCTACTGATTTTATACAGTAGTCTGAAAAAGTACAGCGCCCTGCGAAAGTATTCGGCCTTCTTGAACTTTTTAACCTTTTGCCACATTTCAGGCTTCAAACATAAAGATATTATTACATTTACATTTTTTTGTGAAGAATCCCCAACTGCGACACGATCGTGAAGTGGAATGAAATTTGTTGGATGTGTCAAACGTTTTTAACAAATAAAAAACTGAAAAGTGGGGCTTGCGATATTATTCAACCCCCTTGTGTTAATAATTTGTAGTGCCATCTTTTGCTGCAATTACAGCTGAAAGTCTCTTGGGGTATGTCTCTATCAGTTTTGCACATCGAGAGACGGGAATTTTTTCCCTATTCTTCCTTGCCAAACAGCTCGAGCTCAGTGATTGGATGGAGAGCATTTATGAACAGCAGTCTTCAGCTCTTTCCACAGATTCTCGATTGGATTCAGGTCTGAACTTTTACTAGGCCATTCTAACACCTGGATATGTTTGTTTGTGAACCATTGGATTGTAGATTTAGCTTTATATTAGATCATTGTCTTGTTGGAAGATAAATCTCCGTCCCACTCTCAGGTCTCTTGCAGACTCCAACAGGATTCCTTCCAGAATGGTCCTGTATTTGGCTCCATCAATCTTTCCATCAATTTTGACCATCTTCCCTTTCCCTGCTGACGAAAAGCAGGCCCAAACCATCATGCTGCCAGCACTATGTTTGACACAGCTCAGGGTGATGAGCTATGCTGGTTTTATGCCAAACATATCGTTTTGCATTGTGACCACAAAGTTCAATTTTGATTTCATCTGACCAGAGCACCTTCTTCCACATACTGGGTGTGTCTCCCAAATGACTTGTGGCAAACCATAAATATTTCATGGATATCTTTGAGGAACTGGTTTCTTCTTGCCACTCTTCCATACAGGCCAGATTTGTGCAGTGTACGACTTATTGTTGTCCTATGGACAGACTCTCCCAACTCAGCTGTAGATCTCTGCAGTTCATCCAGCGTGATCATGGGCCTCTTGGCTGCCTCTCTGATCAGTCTTCTCCCTGTTCAAGATGAAAGTTTAGAGGGACGACAGAGTCTCAGTAAATTTGCAGGGGTCTGATACTCCTTCCATTTCAACACGATTGCTTGCAGAGGTGCTCCTTGGGATGTTTAAAGGTTGGGAAATCTTTTTGTATCCGAGTCTGGCTTTAAACTTTTCCGCACCAGTGTCTCGGACCTGCCTGGTGTGTTCCTTGGTCTTCATGATGCTCTCTGTGCTTTGAACAGAACCCTGAGATTATCACAGAGCAGCTGCATTTATGCCGAGACTTGATTACACAGAGGTGGTTTCTATTTATCATCATTAGTCATTTGGAACAACATTGGATCATTCAGAGATCTTCACTGGACTTCTGGAGTGAGTTTGCTGCACTGAAAGTAAAGGGGCAGAATAATATTGCACGTCCCACTTTTCAGTTTTTGTATTGGTTAAAAAAGTTTTTTCACAAGAAATAAATTTTTTATATCTTTTATGTTTGAAGACTGAAATGTGGCAAAAGATTGAAAAATTCAAGGGGGCCGAAAACTTTTGCAAGGCACTGTATTTACATCCATCCAGGTTTCCTTTGTTGTTTGTAGTTTAAAAACATATAAAATGTAATAAAACAACTGTTCAAACCATTGTGTTTCTTTGTGAAAAATATAGTCGCCCCCATTGTAAAATAATGTGTAAACTGTGATTGGCAACAATTTTTGGAAAGTACATCAATTTCAATTGCCACTTGCTGGAAACTGCACCAAGCTCTCTGACAACAAAGGGCTACAAAGCTATTTCTTAGACTTACTTACTTCAGTAAGAGCTATTATCCACTAATGGAGAAACCTGGAACAGAGTTGAACCTTCCCAGATTTGCCCAACCCACTTTCCTTAATATGACCCACTCAGTGATGCCAATCTTTTTGGAATCTTTTTTTTTGTACCGACTCCTCCTTTCTTTTCATGCACCAGAGCCGTTTGAGGAAGCCATTCAGTTCCAGTCCCAGCCACAGACCCAGGGCCAGTCACAGACTCAAGTGTCCAACCTTCAGAAGGGGGCCTCCGTAGACAACTCCAGCCCCCTCCTTGTGCGATCTTTGGCTTTCCGAGCACAAGAAGAGCTGGAAGGCCAGACGTGGTACCATGGCAAAATGAGCCGCCGTGATGCTGAAAAGCTTCTTAAGAATGATGGGGACTTCCTTGTTCGCACAAGCACCACTAACCCCGGGTCCTACGTTCTGACTGGGATGCACAATGGACTTGCCAAACATTTGCTGCTTGTGGACCCTGAAGGCACGGTAAGAGAACAATTAAAAGCGCACCACAAGTTACTTTTAAGATGGGCTGTTTTGTAAGACCAAAATTGATCATTAACATCTCTTGTTTTTTTCAAAGGTAAGGACAAAAGATCATATATTTGACAGCATTAGCCACCTTATTGGACATCACCGTGACAACAATCTGCCAATTGTCTCAGCTGGGAGTGAACTCTGTCTGCATCAGCCTGTTGAAAGGAAATTGTGATGCTTGATGTTTGATGGTAAACGTGTCCTGGAACTGAAAGATGCCTAAAACAAGCTTGATGCGCTCGATACTGATCTGCTTTACTGGAGTCACTGGAGTACTCAAGATTTGTTAAGGATTAAGGAAACACTATTTATAGAATTGCTATTATTTTGTGTTGATGACTGAAATGCTATATTTTTAAGAAGAAAAATGTATGCATTTGGACTTAATATTTTGATTTGGTGTTTAAACAAAAAACAAAACAAACAAAAAATAAATAAAATGGCAAATTTTTCTTGTAGTTTAGATGAAGTTCAGATAAAAAGCCTCAAAGAGGCGAGAAGAATATTTTAAAATCAAATTGGAAAGTTTTAGTTTTGTCTGTCAAGCACAACCACATTTCTACTGAAACTGTTGACTCAGTGGTTGAAGAATCAGAAAGGTTCTTTTAAATAAATCATCATAGGAAAAACAAATGCCCTCAAACTGACCATTAGTATCACAGCTTGATTTATTAGTCTCTATATGAAAGCTACTTTTGTTGAAGATTGGAACTGATTGTGGCGTGAGACAACGGACTCCTTTTCATACCGCTGTCACTGGCTTTAGAGATCAAATTTTTTTATAAATAGGAAGTATTTCCTTGTGTGACTGCAGCCGCATGACTTAAAATCAACTGTTCTCGTGGCCGTGTTCGTAGACCTTGTACACCTTTATTTGAAAGGAGATGCTTGTGTATGCTGACACTGTAAAAAAAAAACTGTGGTCTACTTTAATTTGTTTTTCTCTGACTTCCTTTAGGTGTTTTCGTCGGTGATTAGTTTTGGTGCTTCAGTCACACTGATAAATATCCTTACAGTTGAAATGAACACGCTCGACTCTTTTGGTAAACTTTTGAAAAGTTTTTTTTGTTTTTTGAATGATCACAAATAATAGCACAATCAGAGCTCTGATAATTTTGAGAATTATTTAATGTGTCATTCAAGGGAATATTACATACTCTCAATTAAAGTTAGAACAGATTGTTCACCTGCTCTTACTGTAAATACAAATGCCTAAGTTCTTTATATCGACATCTGAAATCATGACTAGGCATGGGCTGTTTTTTTTTAAATCTTCATATACACCTTGATTAAACATTAGTCATTGTTAGGTATATGCATGGCCCTCATTTAGACCTCTATATTGAGGTTTAAGTCAAGCAAAACCGGTCCTAACGTAATTAATGTTTAAACTTAGAATAAAAATGTAAAAAATCCACAAAATGTCTGTAAATTATGCAAAAATGCCGGAAGCAAATTAGACACAGCTTGATTTTGTTCAATATTAAGTTAAACCCTAGTTTAACTTAATATCAGTTTCAGATGTGATATTGTGGTAATTTTTCCTTATGAATATGTCATTATGTTTTTCTTAGCTTAAGAACTTTTGAGTTGAAAACAAAATTTCATTCCATAGTCTGATTGCATTCAAGCTGTGCATCTTATTAACTAGCTGACTCTTTTTTTTATTGTTACAACCAGAAACAAACTGATAAAATAATAGTTGACTCTCCTCTCTCACTCTCCTATGTCGACAACCGCGCATTTACTCCTAAAACCGAGATGATGCTGTTTGGATAGAACATCTCAGAGGAAAATAAAAAATTTTGTTTTGTAAAAATAAAAAAAATAAAAAATCATGAAATAACTTAAAATGACAGAAAAACCACCACTGATAAACATCTTTTTGCAGCATGTGGACTTAGACCTCATTTAGTAATTACATTGTTAGTAATCTAGATACCCCAAATTTTATTTAACGTAACTGGGCAGATTTTTATTCTTGTTAGTCTTTTCTAAAGCAGGTCTACATTTAGATGCTTAATAAACATAGAAATGCGCTGAAAAAAACATTTCTTTCTGAACAAATGGTTACAAGTTTTACTGTAGACAATCTCATGGTGTATTTTCAACGTGAATAAATGCAAAGTTTTTCTCCCTTGATTCCTTCAGCTTTTTTTTTCTTTTTTTAGATATATTTAGAGACATAGATTTAAAAATGTATAAACCAGCCAAATTTAGTAGTAGTTAAGTGCTTTTTGCGAAGAACAAGCTGATATTAGTTGGTCAAATTAGTCGAGCTATATGTTGATGTAGCAACCATTCAGTCGACTATGACTCTCATAGATTTCCAACAGTACTGTTATCAAAAAGTTTTGCGAGGGAGCCGGTTATTTTTTTTAAGCCAGCCCATGCTTAATCATGAAAATTTTGCAGCCACTGAATGCCATAGCGGAACATCTTGTTTGAGTATTTAGGTTAATTTCAGACCGTGCCTTTTGACAGTTTATTTTAGATCTTTGCTGCCATCTGTACACAGTTGTTAATGTCTTACTGACCGTTCTTTTTAAGAAAGAAACCCAAACTTAGACGGGGTTTACACAAAACGATATGCAGCTGCTCTGAAAACTGCCTGTATTTCTTTTTTTTAGCAAATGTTTCATCTTTACTGTTGTCAGGACTCTGATGGATACCAAATGAATGGGGCATTGTATTTGAAATGCACTCGACCTCTTGAGTTGTACCAAAACAAGTACGTGTTCCATGAGTTTGACAAGACAGATGCAATGTAATATAATGTGCCTGTGATTTGCTGCAAGACAGTGTGTACAGTACAAGTATTACACGACAACCTGTTTGGTCATAAAGCAGTACTTTTGGCATACTATTAAACAGTCTCCCATGTTTTCCTTCTGCAATGTTTGTGACTAATTTTGAGCAAATCCTGAGACAGAATAATTTTAAATCCTAAGGTTTTTTATTTTATATTTTATTTCTTTAAAAAGCAAAAGTAAAAATCTAAGGTTAATTGGACAAAGTTTTAAAGAAATTGAAAACAGCACCATACTTGAATGTAACAGACTGAAGCTGATCAGACACTGATGGTGTCTTTCCAAATTTCTCTTGACTGAAATGTGCCTTTAATTTGTAAAAACACTATTTTTTTTCTCCCAGTCTCTCCCTTCAATGTGCAATAGCTGATCTTCTATGGGGCATGCCTGTTCACTGGAGGTTTGTTTTTTGCCCTGCTGAGTGTTGCTGCTTGAGACTAGTGTTCTCACTTTCTCTTGGTCTCTTTCCCAAACTATTAATATGTATTATAAATGTAGTCATTTCTGGGTTATAAATAAATGACAGAGGGATGGGGTTCACAGAAGAAAAAAAAAACAATATTTTGGGACAGTTATGTTTAAAAGATTCCATAAAAACAAGTCCAAATGATGTTTACAGATGTTTAATATTTTAGTTGTATGGGTTTGTCATTATTCTGTATGGCTTTTTGGCAATAAAATTGTAAATGTGTAGAATTCCTCTTGTGTTTACTGCAGCTTGGACAGTTTCTCCTATACAGGTGCCAACCATATTATATACTTCTTGAACCAGCAGATGTGCATCTATAGAAATGAATGACAAGATATTTCTCAGAAATTATTTCTCTACATTCAAAGAACATTATCTGTAAACAAGGTTCTGGCTGCTCTGACTTAGCTCATAGCATAGTGACACAAATATTGACTACAGGTTGGAGCTGACTACTGCAATTTTTTATGAACCATTCAGCCTTAAATAGGACTTTTATGTTCATTTATATCCTCCAATAGAATCCTCCAGATTATTCAGATCATTTTTCTCAGTCTTTTCCGTTGGCCTGCTGCTCCTTTAAAGCACTCACTCTTGTTTCAACTATAAATGAGGCCTCACTGACGCATCCAATGCATGAACCCTCTGCTGGTACTGGTTCGTGCTGCTCCATTATTTCTTCCTCTTTTGTCTGAATTTCAAGAACCACCTGTTTACCCTGCCCATCACGGAAAAGCTTCGCCTTGTAACAAACAAGAGCCAAGAAGTCCCGTCTCATCTAACGGCTGGCCATAGTATAGATGACCGGGTTCATGGCCGAGTTGAGGACAGCAAGAGTGACAAACCAGTCAGCCTTGTAAAGGATAGAGCAGCGCTTCTTCATCCTGCTCCACCACGCGATGAAGACCCCAACTACAATGATAACGGTGCGGAGAAGGGACATAGCGTGCTCAGAGTTGCTGTGCCTACTCACCCTTCGGCTGCTGGATTTTACTACAATGTAGATGCTAGCATAAAGGACCGACATGGCTACAAGCAAGACCGGGAAAACTGTGATACAGAAAGCTACGTATTTTTTGCTGAAAAGAGGCAGGACTGTGGAGCAGTCAGGAAGGTTGTCAATGCAGTTCCAACTCAATAATGGTAAACCCCCCCAGAGTTACAGCAATTAGCCAGCAGGTCCCTATAAGCACAAACACTCTGTAATTATTGTTGCCGTCATAAGGCCTCATTTTGATCATATTCAGCTATCTCTCTATTGCGATAGCCAAGAGACTGAAGACGGAGGCACTGAGAGCCACAAATGTGCTACCCTCTCTAATAAACCACAAAGTTGGTGAGAGATCAAATGTTTTCTCTCCGGAGAGGAGCAAGTTGACCATGTAGGCAGCTCCAGCCAGCAGGTCACACAGTGCCAGGTTCCCGATAAAGAAGTACATCCGATTGTGGAACCTGTGTTTCCTCCATATGGCCACCAAGATGGTGATGTTCTCCAGAACAATTAAGCAGCAAATAATGAGGAAGATAATGTCTTGAATGTCTACAGTTAAGGAATTATGACTGATCTGCTGGTTTTGCAGGTTTCCAGTGTAGTTGTAGTGAAGGAGTATTATGTTAATCTTGAGATTGTCAGTTGCTGACACTAGAGGTCAGAGTTGATCAGCAACTCAGAAGTCTCAGAAGTTTTAAAAGCATGCAATAAAATTGTGTAAATTAGAATAGGCACTTACATTAGGCTTGTATGTCAGAGTAAAATTACTTTGTGAAGATAATAACCATTAAACATGTATTAAAAATATGTTTCATTAAGTTTATATTTATATATGTAATAATGTATCTTAATATGTTAGCAACTAGCCCTGCATTTTACATGAGAGATGTACAATGAAAGCTGTGTGTATTTTCTGTCTACAACTGGAATAGTGAGACTTGTCAAATTATTGCGTGGAAATGCAATACTAAATTGAATGGTAAAAAAAAGAAAAAAAGATTTCACCAGGGGGCTAGAGCTAGATTTGCTCTGTAGACTTTTGACAGACCTTTTTCTCCTCCTTGATATCAATAGGATATCAAACGGGTATGGTGTATTTTATCCAGTACGCCACAAACATTTCAAAATGAAACGTGCAGCTATATTTAGCAAAGATAGCTGTAACTTTACAATATGACAAATAATATTAATCTATGATGGACTGGCGACCTGTCCTGGGTGTACCCCTGCCTCTCGCCCATTGTAAGATTGAGGTAGGTGCCAGCAGACCCACACGACCCCATTGGGGACAAGAGTGTACAGAAAATGGATGGATGGAAATAATATAAATAGTGTAATAGAGTCTTTGTTCGTCACAAATTACAAAATAGTCAAGTTTTTACCCAAACTTGACTATTTTTAGATGACCATTTAAATGACCATTGAAGACTTCCAAAACTTTCTTCTGACTACGAATAAACTGAGTTTGAATTTCTTGGCTCCTTGCTGTTCCTGTCTTGGGAGGTCTACATTTGTTTCACATTTTAGTCATAATTTTATGTTGCTCTACAACTGCTCTAAATCACAGTAATATATTTGGCTGCTTGTGGCTGTTATTGTCAGGAAATGGGCTTATGGCTGGGCAAAACCATCATAGGTCTTCCACAAGAGGGCTTGTGGTGGCTGACTGCCCCTGTACATAGATTACATCTGGCAATATGTTCATTAACTCTACAGCATAAGAGGAGCAATCTCACCGGTCACCATTTGCCTGTCTCGTTGCCTCTTCTTTTTTCTCTGTGTCTTCAACCCAGGTCAATTTCCTCTCGTGTACTCATGTGCATCAGAGAGCTCAAACGTCATACCTATCAGTGGATTTCCCAGAACCTGGATCTCCCCCATGACTGGTAACCACTTCTCCAACCTCCTTCCACCTTAATCAATCAATCAAATCAAAAATACTTTATTTATCCCAAAGGGAAATTAAATACGTTTCAATCTCCACTATTTGTCCACTTGAGCAGCAGATACCATCCACAAAACCTACTACACCGGATCCACTATCCTCTGCACCAGTAACTTAACCAAGACCATGACAGTTGTGTATAAAATGTAACAAGTTAGTTAATTATTAGAAAACTATAGGAAGGAGAATCAGAACTAAATTTCAAATATAGTAATAAGCTTTACCTATGTAGGTCTGAACATCGTTTTTCCATCGACCATTGCAAATGAAGATCAGATATTCACAGAAAGCACCTTTCTATGTGTTGTACGTTTGAAGAAATGCAAGTAGTGGCTGTCATATTCATAAAAGGAAGTAAATATTGAACGTCATCCACATATTCCTTCCCCTATCTCAAGAGTTGTCTTCACCTGTACTTTACCACACAGACTCTGATAACAATTAAAGCTATTAGTTCAGATAATAAATCACTTTCTGAAGCAACTCTGACTTAAAACAACATTTTCATTTGAAAGATCGTGGATGAAGTGTAGTATTACAGGTAAACGAAATTAAATGTTCAAAGAGGAATGAAGATGTTTTCCTAAACCCATTTTCTGTCAAGAAATTTATTGAGGGCAGGGCCGTTCTAAGACCTTTGGAGAGGCAGGTGCTCAAAGTTAAAAAAGGGGCACATGGAGCATGGATTTGAAACACAATACAGAAACATACCTTGCTATACAACAGGTTGAATTATACATACTCATACTATAAAGAATGTAACATGGAATCACAACCCACCATATCAGCCTTACACAGCTCCTTTTGTTTCTAATCCAACCTCCTCTCCTTACGAGGCATCTCTGTCAATAGGTCAATTTAATTTGTTTTTAAATAAATGAGAGGTTTGGAAAATCAAAACTCAAATTCTTCTATTACTGGTGTGTTTATATTGCAATAGTCCGAAATTATGAGTATAGCGTATTGCATAGTTTTAGTGAAAAAAATAAAAATAAATAAGATAGTAGGTCATATCTCTCTAACGCACTTTTCTCATGGCAAGATAAACATACTGTACAGTAAAAATCCCGATTTGGAAGACAACTTCAGCTTTGTTGATTTCTGGGGAGGATGCCTAAAGTAGCTTTCTTTCAGCTTGTCATGAAATTATTCTAAAAGGACTGGCTGAAACTAATCGGTGACCTAATCTTATTGTGCTTAAAAACACGTTGTTGAATCCAGAAAATGCCGACTACAATTTATTTCACCGCAATCTCTTCTCCGTTTCCCTTTAGCGCACATCCAGTTTTTGCACCGCAGGCTAGCAGCTATAACTTGTGTGTGCAAATTTGAATGACAGAGGATGCAGAACCTACTCACTGGACCAGTTGTTTACTTTCTGGGGAATCGGGACTCTAGTGGCAGTCTGGAGTCGCTTAGCTCTTAGTAGCAGGGCATAACTGGGCACACCAGGGCAATGAGGGTAGAGTGAGGGCACATTTTGCGGATCTACAGGCCATGGCAGATCCAAATTATTATTATTTTGGGCATGCGCACATACACACATGCTCACAAAAAACACAACAAAAAACAACGTCTACAAGGGGAAGGTGCTCAAGCCCCCTCCACACGTCCCTGATTGAGGGAATGAATAATGAGATGAACGTAGGAACTCATACAGAAAAAAACGGCACGTAAGAAGGGATAAATTAACTGGGAAACTGACAGAGGGAGTAATTAACAAACAGGGGAAAAAACAGAGGACGTGAAGAGACAGATTTGCAGGAGGAACACGACGAGCCGAGGGAAAGAACACTTATTGGGAGAACTGGCACAGAGGACAGAGGACGGAAGCTGACTGAGAGGAACGCAACCACAAGGAACTTTAGCAGGCATGGGGAGGAAAACAAAAGAATTATAAAACGCTAACTGTAATAATAATATTAATATTAAACAACAGAACTACTATCAAAACAGCAGAAAACAAAAAAATAAGATAACCATAATTGGATCAATATGGATAACATAAGGTAAACGCTAACTAATCACCTGTCCTCACGCCACCTGTTGCTGTGCTGTGGGCCTGCTCCCTGGGTCTGCTCTCCACCTGGACAATGCTAACTGCTTGCTAGCTTGTGTCTGCAACCTCCATACCAACTACGCAGGTGATTCTGTGGACTATGTTGAAGTCCTCCTTGACTTCCCCAGGTTGGTTGATCTCAGGACAGCGTATTCAGGTTCTCACAATGTTCAAATAAAAGATATAAACTCACAATCGCTCAGTCCAGAAAAACCTCTTGCGAAAGATAAGAGTTTCAACCTGTCAGGATGGAGAGCCGAGATCGGGTCTGAGCTCTACCTCTGCATCAGGCTATTTTAT
>JAVLVB010000002.1:11336950-11353267 GCA_032876305.1 Orestias chungarensis
ATATATATATATATATATATATATATATATATATATATATATATATATATATATATATATATATATATATATATATATATATATATATATATATATATATCAGGGGGGTATGGTGCTACCCCGACCTCTGGGTCCTCTAGCTTCGCCTCTGCTAAGAGAGACTGGGACACTCTCTAAGCAACACCGTAGTTTGCTGAGCCGGGTAATACAAGGTAATGTAGAGTTAGCATGTGTTTGCATGCTTAAATGCGCATCAGTTTGCTGCCCGGTATTTGAATAATCAAAAGACAAACTGAAGGATGGATGCGGACATCTTTTCATTTAGTTTTGTACAGCTTTATTTTTATTTTTATAATTCTAAACGGTTGTTGGCAGTATAATTATAAATGCAAGAAAATCATTTTTTAACGTCCTTTTTGCCTGTTCAGTTAATCTCTGCATGTTGCTTTTAAAATTTGTCATCCCAGTTGTTGAGCAGATTTAACTGTTATTTTGTGCTTGCAAAAGTTCTATAAAACTTGTTTACGGGAGAACAACCAGCACAGGTAAATAGAAAGATATAGCCTGCTAAGCATTTTTCAATTTCACTGAACAACAAAAGTAACACAAATAAACATATTTTGCTAGCTTGATCTGCATAAAGGTCCTCATATAGCGGAATAATAGGAGCTAGATAAAACAGAAGCTGCAAACTGTTGTTCCTTTTTTTCTTTGTAGCTTGACAGAGCTGCAAAGACCGAGTTATCTTGTGGTATTTTGTTTATTTAAAGTGACAGTCAATTTAAAAACAATTAGGGTGGTAAATAAATAAAATCAAATAATAAAACCCCTATCGTTGTATCATGTTTTTAAGCTTAATTGAATAGTTACCGTAAGTCTTCACTTATACATTTAGATTTTGCTATCCTGCTATTTAGTTCAAGTTTTGTGAGTTTATATTTGTTTATAAATTAAATATTCAGAAACCCCATAAATATTTTTGAAAAATCTATACAACACAGACATAAAGATTTCTTGGCATCCCAGGTAAATCTCCTTTCATAGAGAGACTGCAGCAGGAAGAAGCTGGATTCAAACCAAAACCTGTAATATGCTAAATGCCTGCTCCACCCACACTGATCTACATTCACCCATAAGTGTTTTTTATTCTTTTAGTGGATTCATAAATGTCTGACAGGATTATACTGTATTATTGGTACAATAACTGGCAATTACCTCTGTCTAAATCTAACATGCTTACCAAACAGTTACATTTTCCATCCATTCTAAACACTGAGAGCAGTTTTTAAAATAACAAACATACTTTTTGGTGAACAGTCCTAATGAAAAGTATTGAAAATAAATAACAATGCACTTTGTACTGCAAACTTACAACTTAAGTTAGGACATCCAGTAAAAACAGGAAAAAAAGACAGAATTTTAAATTTTGAGCTAGTGCAATTAAAACTGTTGATATATTAGGATAATTATTTTTATCCTAATATATCATATTATATCATAAATATTACATAAATATTACAATATTTAGAGCCTGCACCAAAATCATGACTCGAGCCAAGTCTCATCCACGTTGGATGTAGTGGGCACTGAGTTGTGAATGAGGTCCCCTTACCTTTTTAAGAGATACTTCTCGTTCATGCAAACGTCAAGACGCAGATCGATTTGAGCACAACTGCACCATGCAAACCCAAAGAGTGCAAAATTGGATATGAAAAATCTTGAGAATTCAAAATGAAAGCTAGATGATTGATACTTAATTTGCTTTAACTATAGTAATAAAAAACAAATATTTACCTTAAAACGATGTCAAATAGAAATACACAGATACAAATGATTTTAGACAATCAAATGTGATTGTAATCCAGATTGAGTACTTAGTTCTGCTGCAGTCTCAAATCTATGCAAGCCCCTAAATAGAATTCTTCAGTATATTTGCAAATTAGCTGCGGTATTGGACACATCTAATGGAACACGCCAATACTCTTCTTTAGTTGCATCAGATCTGATTTTAAGATGGTACCGTATATCTGACCTGTGGATATTAATATTTGATTTTATGTTAGAAATGTGGCTACCACTTTACAATAAGGCTATCCTCATCGATGCGTTGTAAATACTATATAGATATGTTAAAAATTCATCTCTTAACACTTCATACCGGCAGAACTGATGGGTTTCTTGCCAACGAGTGACCCAAATTTGTCCATCTATTTTTGTAGAGTTGTTGTACTTCATAGTTACTACTTATATCCAAAATAAACACTGGTGTTTATTTTTCAGCATCCTTACAGATACTAATAATTTACTGACGAACTACAAGGTTGTATGCTAAACATTTGGCTTTATAAATGCTAGTTAGTAAACTACTGTGAAATATATCAGTTCTATAAGAAATAAAAAATACATAGGTGAACACGTTTGGCTCAATAGCTGCCAACAAACCAGAAGGTTTCGTCTGTTTTCCATTATTAATAATTGCATAAGTTTTCAATTCAATTTATAAAATATCTATTAACTATTTTTTTACCCATCGATAAAGGAAACTTTATTGTAAAGGGATAATAATATGTGGATAAGCTTTAAAGACTTTCCATAAAGCTAAGTGAAGAGATTGTTGGCTTTTAAAAGCAAGAAAATGAATGAGGACATGGCCAGATCATCCAAAGAAAAAGGAAAAAGGACGATTTGTGCTTTTACCGTTAAATGAACAGTACTTGCATCATTACAAAGTGACAGAAAGCCGACTGTTTGGTTCTTGACGAAGTGGGCAGCAACCATTGATGGCTTGATGCCTAGAAATTTCCCATTACTCCCATAAAACCACAAGAATCAGATCCAATTTGCCAACAGTCATACAAACAAGGGGTCTCGTGATTTGTCTGAGGAGTAATAAGTCAAAGCTATAGCCTATGGAACGGAATTAATCTGAGGAAGAAAAAAGACTGCATAGATGGATAATTACATCAGGCCTGCAGTAAAGAAGCATGGCTGGAAGCTCTTTGAGGCTGTATTTAGGCAAATCACAGCAAAACATGGGAGAAAGTCTAATGCTGTCTTTGAGACTGCTGAATTTTGGATATCCTTTGACCTTGAACTGTTTCAGTTTAAGTAGTTGACGAAAGCGACCATCGTCATAGTCTTCTGAGTTTAACTTCTATTAAAATCATTATTTGTAAAAGTTAGCTGTAGCAGGTAAACCTAAGAAATGTATTAAATGATGAGAGAGTTAAGATTCCCATAAGAATCTGCCGCATGGTGGTCATTGAGGAAAATGGGTGTTCATCATAACAGCAAATAGGAGCTTGCCTGTGAAATAAAGAACCCTGACATGATGTTATGAAAGGATTTTGAGAAACTATTAAGAATACGTTTGTTCGATTTGCTTACTACAAACAGCTGCCAGTTGCAACATTTTACCAATAGAACAAATTTGTAGTGGAAATGTAATAATTTCAAACGGGAATTCATGTCAATGTTAAATAGTTTTTAATTTTTTCAAATTAACGTTTCTTATGATTACTCTGACTTTAATGTGAAAGCAAGTATAACTTTATGTTTTATCATCAGTGACCCCACATGAATTTATATTTCGAGTTAAAAAGCTGATATATTGCACAGTATAAATAGGGTCAAACATTTTGTTTACTTCTTTTCTGCATGCAGCATCCGCATATTTCTTGAATATTTGCAAGTTTTACACAAGCTCTATATCCTAACCTAAGTACAACAAAGTAATTTTTCCAACAGTACTACACCTGACCATCAGAGGGAGTCCTTGTATCAATAAAACGGGAACTTTATTAGTTGCAACTCAGAATAGATGGAGCAGATGCAGGTTCTGTATGGGCTAAATCTATGTTAGAGACTTTGCTATAAAAGTGCTGTTAAAAAATTAAATAAATGCAAGACGCATACAATAATAAATACGTTGCAACATTTGACTAAAACGATGCTTTTTCGGTTTGACTTTAAAAAAAAAGTTCCATACTGATTTATACATATATTCTGCTTCAATAGTTGCTGATACGATGTCTCACTCTGGAAGAACCATTATTTCACCTTGAAATCATTTAGATCTTAACTGGTCAAGAGCTGCCATCGTTTTTAGAAATGCAGCTTTGATATGCTGATCTTTTTTACATTTTCGCAACTACCTGTAAAATCTGGACACATTTGCTTTTAAACTTGACAAAAAGGCTAAACCAACCCAGTCACTAGGCGTAAAGTAAGGTGAGCTTTCATGAATTTGTCAATAACAGATGCTTAGGATATGTAAACATTAGGCACCAAAGTTAAACCTCAGTGCTGGAGAAACTTTATAGTCCAGTCTTCATATTGGAAGTTGTTTCATATTGTAATGACTTTGAGTCCCAATCATCTTCCCACATTCGGTTTGAACATCTGTTCAAAATCCGTTATTCTTTCCAATCACGCTGAAGATCCTCCGGAGTATCCACTCTATTTGTTCCAGTGTCTGTCTCCTGGCCTCGCAGCTGGTTCGGATTCGGGTTGTTCTGACTGCTCCATGACTTGCTTCTGCTTTGGCTGGGCTCAAGGGGCTGCCTGTTGCCACTGCCATTCACTGACACCTTCCCTTTGTAGCAAGCACCACAAACCAGAGCCAAGAAGGCCCGTCTCATCTCACGGCTGGCCAGAGTATAGATCACTGGGTTCATGGCCGAGTTGAGCACAGCAAGTGCGATAAACCAGTGGGCCTCGTAAAGGAGGGGGCAGCGCTTGTGGTATGCTACATCCACCAGGAGCAAGATGAAGATGGGTGTCCAGCACGCAATGAAGACCCCAACTACAATGATAACGGTGCGCAGAAGGGACATAGCGTGCTCAGAGTTGCTGTGCCTACTCACCCTTCGGCTGCTGGATTTTACTACGATGTAGATGCGAGCATAAAGGACCGACATGGCTACAAGCAAGACCAGGAAAACTGTGATACAGAAAGCTACATATTTTTTGCTGAAAAGAGGCAGGACTGTAGAGCAGTCAGGAAGGTTGTCAATGCAGTTCCATCCCAGTATGGGTAAAGCTCCTAGAGTTAAAGCAATTAGCCAGCAGGTCCCTATAAGCAGAAACACTCTGTAGTTCTTGTTGGCGTCATAAGGCCTCATTTTGATCATAGTCAGGTATCTCTCAATTGCAATAGCTAAGAGACTGAAGATGGAGGCACTGAGAGCCACGAATGTGCTACCCTCTCTAATAAACCACAAAGTTGGTGAGAGATCAAATGTTTTCTCTCCAGAGAGGAGCAAGTTGACCATGTAGGCAGCTCCAGCCAGCAGGTCACACAGTGCCAGGTTCCCAATAAAGAAGTACATCCGATTGTGGAACCTGTGGTTCCTCCATATGGCCACCATGACGGTGATGTTCTCCAGAACGATAAAGCAGCATATAATGAGGAAGACGATGGTTTCGATATCCAGACTTCCAGAGTTTGTGTCAGAGCTCAGCTGCCTGTGGTCCAGCTTCCCAGTGTAGTTGTAGTGAATGCGTATTATATTCATCTTCAAATGAGCAAGGTTGCTTACACTGACAGTCATTGTAAAGCAGAATTTAGATGTTTTCAGCTGTGGGTGAGAAATCAAGGCTATTTAAGAAACTCCTACATTGATAAAAGTTATTTTTTTACTCTAAAACAAAGCTGGATTTGTGTTCATGACTAAAAATTGTTTCACAACCATTTCAAAAATGGGAAGTCATTTCTCTTCTTCATTGGCATACATAAATTAAAGTTCATGCTGCCCATTCTACAAATAATACACATCTGACTCTCCATGCAAAAGAGTGTTAAGGCTTTTTTTTGTAAATTTCAGTGGCAGTTCTTGTTAAAGGCAGAATGAAGCCAACTCACCCCTGGAAGCTTGGACCTCCTGATCAGTTGAAAGTTAAACCAGCATCAGAGCACAAAGATTCCATGGCTATAAAAAAAAACATGACTAAAAAAAAACTAAAAAGGCTCCGTCTGTCCTCCATTCGCTCTGCGTTGATTGTCTTTTTTCTGTCTTTGTTCCTTCATGAAGGACGGAGAACATTCTCATCTCCCCCAGCATGCTCTGAAAACTACGGGGAAGTCTAAGCTGGGCTGGAAGTCCCTCCTCAGCCCTCCCTCCCTGCACCAGCCCAGACACAGGCAGCCTGTGGTGGGGAAGCTGCTCTAGGCTTATCTGAACACGGAGGTACGTAACTTTTACTCATGCTTCTGTAATTCATAGCCCAATACCTTGTGAGCAAAAGCATTAAAAATAAAAAAATAACCAAACAAACAAAATCAATTATGCATTCTGACTTGCATTTAAAACAATGCACATAAAGCAGTTCTATGAAAAGTTGTTTTAAAAATATGCAAAATTTAAAGTACATGCAAATCATAATTTTTTTTTAAGTTGCATGTATTAATCTGTTGCTTCTAGATGTAAATGTAGCTTAGAGAAGAAGAAAAAACCACAAAAATGTCCACAGCAATATGTAGAACTAAAGCATTAAGAAGGAAAGATCAAGGTTATTGCAGCTTTTATGATCTGCTTTACGGAGTACAAGAGTTAAAATCTAAGCAAGGTGTTTTTCCACATTGAGTTTGCATGTTTACCTCGTGCATGTTGGAGTTCTCTCTAGGATCTTCAACTTCCTCCCATAGTCCTGTATATGTGACTGCGTTTGTGTGTGTGATCTGTGTGTCTTTAATGGACTGATGACTTGTCCAGGGTGCAGCACTCCCCCATTAACAGCTGGAAATAAGCACCAGACCCACCATCCTTAAACCCCCTCCACCCTGATCCTGGGTATAGAAAATTGATGTGATTACCAGCTTATTATTGGAATCAGTTTTTTTAATGCTATGTAAGCTACAAAATAAAAAACGAAAAAAGTGCAGATCAACTCGTTAATTCATATCATTTTTTTAGCAGTTCCTGATTGGAAACTCTGTGAGGCTGTGAGGGGAGGCAAGTAACTGAAGATGAACTAAAGAAATGTGAGGATTTATTAATTTTTTTTCTTCTACCTTACTTTGGAAACTAGCATATATTAAAGAATAGGTTCGTCTGAATTGGTCAGAGTGAGTTTATGCGCTTAAATAAAAGATGTGCGTACTTTAAAGCTTTCTACATGTTTTTACCAGGGGTTTCGATATAAGCGATGGATGATGTATATGTTGATACCCATCCGTGAATTTAGGATTGCTCGTCAGACAAGAAGGAAACTATGACATACAGTTTAAACACGTAAGGCATTTATGTAATAAAAATAGTTTCAGGTTGATTAAAGTTTTGTTTTTGTTTATCTCTTTGAGGGGATGTCAAATATTCATAAGTTTTCATTAGGAAAAACAAATTGATTCTCATTAAGAGGAAAAAGTATTCAATTTTATTGGAAATAAAAACTAAACTTTTTCTTTGACACACCTCCTTCCTGCAAAGCTAAAAAAGCAAAGATGGAAAATGAGAAATATAGCACTAGATTTTTGGTTTTAGTGCTCTGTACTGTAAAATTGACAACACATTCATCAATAAAATATGTGTTAAAAAAGCCAATTAGTAAACTTTTAACTGCATATTCAGAGTTTATATTGAACTGGTGTTGGGTTCCCTTATATCGAGTCTAGAATTTCATCTGAACCTCATAAACTATGGGAAGCACCCAGTGATTTTGATCACTTAATCCAATTTAATCTTTTTTTTTTTACGTGTGTTTGTATTTTCTGAGGCAGCAAATGCAAAAGATTGCATGCAGGTTATTGTAGGTCAAGACGGCTAAAGCAGTCCTTTGTTCGTTTTTCTTCTTTTGTGACGTCATATCCAGGAAGGATGGGCTGGGCTGGCAGCACCAAGATTATCATCCTTTAAAACAGATGTGACAGAATGCGATGTACAGACTGTTTTAAGACTTTCCTAACCAGTCAGCATTAAATAATCTGTGCCGAACTAAAATAATTTTGCCCAAACTAAAAATACTGCTTTCCTTTATATAGGTCCACACTGTGAGATGATTTTCCACCAAACTAAGCACATACTGTACCGTCTCGCAGACCAAATTTCTAAATAGTGGATACTTTCCAGTGTCTGTGGTTAATAACCCACAGGAATGTTTTGTGCAGTTGAACAAACAGCTGTGGTCTCGCAACGCTTCATTTGCATTGTTACAGTCACAATTCTCAGTCATTTCCTGCTGGTCACACTGTGCTTGAAGTAATGGGAAAATTTCAGTAAAGACAAAAAAAAAAGCAGACCCACAGTGAATCAGGGACCAATCACTGACTTGGTCCACGTAAATGGCAGTCGGATTAACAGAATGGGAGCATTATTGGAAAATCCTTGGTTTTTCTGTTTTCTTTCCAGCAGAATCCAACGATTCTGGGCTCACATCTGCATTTACATAAACCTTCAGCCAAATCTGAAACCTTCAGCTTGTACTAACCCATAATATATGGTCAGAGTGAGTCTATGTGTATTCATAGAGTGCTAGAGAGGAGAATGCAGAGATAAGGTGTTCACTTTGGCAAGACCACCCTTGCTAAAACCTTTCTTTCAGGCAAGACATGTCTTTTTCTGTCTTTTCTCTTCAGAAGATTAATGAAATTCTCTTTTGCTGTCATTTTTGTAGCACAATCTCACCTAAAACATCCTTAAATTATAATTGAACAATACAGTATGTGTGGGTTCCTGCCATTGGATTGCTATATTATTTAAACAAAGCAAGCTTCAACCTCTCATTTTCACATACGCTACTTTATAACCTTCCCTTCCTCAGAGCGACTGTGCCTCATGGATGGTAAACCCATCACTAGAGAAAGTGTTTCCTCCTAAAACAGAAGTGCTCTTTGAAATTTGACGGTTTTATGTGATTCTATTTGGGTTTTTCCTTTTAAATATTTAAAACCGGGAGATAAACCACATGAACACCCACGATTTTCCTTGCGGTGCATGACTGCACTTTTATGAGGAAAGAGTGGAATTTAGACAAGGAATTAAATATTGCATTTCAATAAGGGAGAGCAATTGTTTTTTTTTGATGTACAGTCATTCACATGTTGAGTACTCTACATTATATTTTATTGGTATTTTATTCAATAGAACCACAAAAAATAGTGCATAACTGTGACGTATGAAACAAAGAAAGAGATGGATGCTATTTAAATAAATAAATATTAGAAAAATGGGGTGTGCATGTATATGAAGCCCCCCAGAGGCTGTACCTTTTGTAGATCAACCCTGCAATTGCAACTGCAGGTCAAGAGAGTGATATTTTATCTCATTCATCTTTTAAAACAGCTTAGGCTCAATCAGATGTAGGTTCAAGTATTGACTAAATGTTTACAATTGGATTTAGGTGTTGATTTCAATATCATACCCACACGAACAGAGTTTAAACAAAAATATTTAATTGTCCCATGTGGCTATATGTCAAGATAATTTCAACCTTGCCATCATGTTCCTATATTTAGCTCTATCCATCTTTCCATTAACTTTCGGCAAACATTTTTACAGACATGGCTTTAATAATTTAAAGAAAGTTTATTGTAAAACAATTGGGAATGGGTAAATGATGTGATGGAGTCACTGTTGGTCCTCCCAGAGGTTGAGCTGACAGTTCAGCATACAATCTGGATCAGAGCTGTAAGCGTGGGTGAAACTCAATGGTTCAGATATTGACCTATGAGCCTGGAAACTAGACTGCACTCGGTGGTGAAAATACAGAAGCATAGTCGCCACCACGGAAACAGAGGAATCAGATAGACCCGTGGTTTAGATGAGAACGGGGAGCCAATGGAAAAGGTTGATGTCCAGAGGGACGACTAAGGTCAGTGTCCAGATGATGAGTAATCGGTGAGATATCCGACGAGGGCAACATGAGACGGACAGACCCGTGGCCTGAAAACGTGGTCATAAAAATGTAATCAGGAAGGGAAGGAACGAGAAATCTGGATATTTAATTAGGCTTTCAAAATTCTGGTCTGCCTGCCAGATACCTATATTTAACTGCAGCAGAACAGGTGAATGTCTTGAGCCTTATTATGCTGCAGGGTGGCACCATGCCGGTGGAGCAGGTGAGCTTGAGGGCAGAGCAGGAAACCAGACCTGGAAGATGAAGCAGAATCACACTGTGATGCAGCTTGTATTCTATTTCCCTAAGAAGAAAAGTAAGGATGATGCACAGCAATAGATTTTATTATCCCACTCTCATATTAAGACCTAATAATACTAATACTGTTAAAAGATTCTCCAAACTCATTTGTGAATCTAAGTACCTTCCATTTAGTTATGAAGGACATTTAAAAAAATGACTATATTTAGGGATATCATTGTAAAAGACTGCGAGCAAATTCTTTCACGCTTTTCACGTTTTTATTTATTTAAACAATGTATTGTAGCTATAATATTACAATAATGAATTAAAAAAGAATATACAGCTGTCAAGTTAGTTTAGTATTTATGAATGTGCAACTTACGTAAGATTTGTAATGAAGCATTTAACCACCTGCTGTTGACTCATGGCTTTGAGATCCAGATATGCATTATTAATCATAATGCAACATGAAGGCAAAGTGCCTTTGAGATACATACCTCTTTTAATTGATTTACACTGCCATTTGTAATTAATTATCAGGAAGTCAGCATGACAGCTGACAGTGTACCATTTGATTTAAACAAAGAATCTAATGGGTAAACTAGAACAGAAACAATGGAATAAATGTTAGGAGTGCTAAACTGTAGACCTAAAGGTGTATTTGCAGTTACCATGTTTTTCAAGGATGTGCTTTCAATCCTCCATTAGCGCACAAGAGCTTAGGTCAGGTCTGTGGGCAGTGGCCGCATCCATGTGCAATTACATGTAAATGCTGCCTCTAATTTCATGTTTGCCATATTGGGTCTAAAAACACACCCTTGTGAGTCTGGTCTCCAAATCCGAGGCGGACCGCCCCCCTCCTGGCCTGTGGCTTTGTGGAGGCAGTATTTCTGGGCACAGCCTTTGGTCTATTGCGTGTAGCTCAACAGAACAAAGCCTCAAAGATGTTTCTACATGGGGTATAAATTAAGCAATGGCACAGTTTAGTCTGAGACTGGCCAACTACAGACGGCCACACAAACAGAAATAGGTTTGCAGTCTTTTTTGGAATTTGTCCTTTTTTTTTACCTTTACGTCTTCAACTATAAAATACAGATTAATTAATTTTCCATCATAGAGATGTTGCAAGGCTTTTAGAAGATGTTTCTGAAAATGTTAATAATTCCCTGACTCCCCAGCAGACAATACAGTGTCAAGTGTCTTTGAAGCGTATATTTATTGGACCGAGGTTTGATGATGCTGAACATGGAGAAAACTGAAGTTACACATTTTTAAAGTAGCTTTAAAAATTATATGTTTCCGAGCCAAGGTCTCTGCCTACTCATCTGGTTGAGTTCATGCAATATTTTGCCAACTTTCTTGGAAATGCATGCTGAAAAAAAGGGAAGAAAGAAAGAAAAAAAGAAAGAAAGAAAGAAAGAAACAAACAAACAAACAAACAAACAAACAAAACATCAACTGTGTGTAATGTAATATGAACCGATGTGATTGCGCCCAAAAATATACTCATAATTGAAGTTCCACTGCATGAATCAAGAATATTTGATGGATGTACCTACGGGGTGGTTAAATGAATTTTAAACATAATACTTGTGTAATGAGATAAGAAAGTTGTCATTCTGATTAAAACTGAATTTTTGCACTGTTGTGCCAGCTGGAAATGCTCAGTCTTTACGGCACCTATTGTTCCTATATTTATGATCTTTCAAATGGTAACCATTCACTATTTGGTGCAAATAGGTCAGGATATATGGGAGGATTTGTAACCTATGTAATTGACACTTTAATTTATTTTAAATTATTTAGAAATTGCTTTTCCGAACCTTACCTAAGAAATGGGAAGCAACATATCTTGTTCTTACGTCCTTACTAATATTTTCTTCATTTGCTCCGTGTTAATACACTTTAAGGCTCCAAAGCATGGCTCTGTTCAAATTTCCACTATTTATGGAAATTGTTGCATGGGTGGAATATCACTTAATCCAATTTAATCTAGAACATTCATTCTTAGCTTAGTCCTTCCGACTGGTCCATTCCTTTTTCTGATGCAATATACCTTTGATCTAAAAGGTCACGCTAACAGCAACAATGGCAAAGGTGTTTGGAACTCTTTTCAAATAGTGGTAGCTGCATTTTGTAACACAAAATTTGCCTACTCTTCATTTACCCTGCAGATGTTAAACCTAGGGACAGGGCAAAACTTCCAACATTGAGAGTTTTGCTGGTTCAAACTAAATTTGTGTTTATTCCAAGCCTAAAAAAAAAATTTTTTTTAGTTAGGAAATTGTAGTCAAGAAAACACAACAAGCAAATATTTCAAAAAGAAAGCAACATCTAAGACAGTTAAGTAGAAATGCAAAACAATACAAAGTATTTCTCCTCTGCTATTTTCTGTTCTGTGTATTTTTTGCTGCACCTTTTGTTTATGTTCATCACAAATGTCAATCGCTTACACAGATAAACCTGCAATTCTTTCAAGCACCTTGGATGGTGCCATCCTTTTTTATATACAAATTCTTTTTATAGCTTATTTTTGCAGCTTTTCCTCTAAACATTCATGGTTTTTCATTTGGTCATTCCAGTGATTAACTACTATTTGTTTTGTGACCCTTGTTGTCAGTTTATTTCAGATCAGGTCTTGTCATGTTCCGCTAATTTTTTGTTGTCAAGCCATGTTAATTATTTTCTACATGTCTGGTCACATTGCTTTATATTTTTTTACATGGTGAAGCTCTATGTATTGATGTTTTTGTAAGGTAATAATCATGCAGGATATAGAAATTTTTTAGACTTTCACATTCATATTTGCTGTAAACTGGTCTAACAGTAAACGATTTCAAGCACTTTATCGACATTTTCAATCTTAGTCTGTGACTAATGTAAGTTATGAGAGAGGTCATATTTTGGAACTAGTTTGGATTTATAGAGTTTCTTTAATTGCTGTTAAGATCAATGAAGCTCTGCTGTTGGACTTTTGTTTTTTGTTTTTTTTACCATATTACTACAGGTAACTGCTTGGTAACTTACAGTGTTAATGTTTTTGAAGAACCTCATTAACATTTTTTTTGTAATTCTCTCTGCTCTGAGATTTTAAACAAAGTTGCTCCACTCTGATGTAAAGTAATGACATCCACCTTTCACAGGCTTGGTTAAATGGAGCAGAGTGCATTTATGCTTTGGGAAAATGGCAGATTCTCTGAAAGAGCTTATTGATATTATTTGGATCCACAATATATCTAAAATGTGTCCAATGTTGGTTTAGAGAAATCTTTCTAATTTTTTAACATTGTAGTATTAGTCTAATAAATTTAACTGGGCTGATATTACCAGTATTTATTTCATTCTAGTTATTGTTCATGTTTATGTTTAGGTAATTAATCATCTGACAGTGATAGTGACACAGTGCAGGATCGTAAGGTTCTGAAACATATCATACTAGTTATATGCCAAACTGCTAGATAATATCAGATCTGAATTGGAGAAAATTTTTGTATTGATGTATCCCTACAAAAAACCTAAATCTGTTAACAAGACAGTTAAAAAATTTTTTATTTATTCATTGCCACATAATACAGGTTATTCTAGTTTTCATCTCATTCTATATCCATGTGATGCTAGTAAGGTTTCATAGAGAAAATATATGCTTTATGGATATAACATGGGTTGCACAGATCCTTCTTCACTCCCGTGATGTTCAGTCTTTTTAGTCCAGTTTGAGCCAAAGACTTTTCCTGTTTTAAACGAAAACTGCACGTTAATTCTAGCCCTTAAATTCCCCATTGAAAAATATCCCTTCTATTCCTTATAAGAAACTAAACTCCTAGTTACTCATTCCTTTTATCTCTCTGTTGCACTTCTGCCTTTAAGCAGGATGTTTTGCAGCCCCTCATAAAATGGAACGTTTTATTTTCCCCCAACAAATGACTAACAGAATCAATTTCAAAATTCAGTTTATATAGATTTCCGAATCAGGACTCTCTTACCCAAGTTCACAAAATTCTCTGTTTAAGATGCAACCCTGTTCCAACAAACCTGAACCAAATAAATGGTTATTTATCTGGCCTTTTCTAAACTTGTTGGCATGTTGAAGGATGTATTCAATTGTTTGATTTAACTGTGCTAGAGCAGGGATGCAGAAAGTTTTGGAAGCTTTTAAGAAGCGATAATTGGATGGATGGATGAAGCTAAGCCTTATTCTAGTAAACTCTGCTTTATATTTAAATATAGGCACAAAAAAACAACATTTAAAGTAACACAATAGTGATTTAAACCAGTAGTTTAGTTACCCATGCAAAACTTTAACTTACTAACTAACACAGTTACTTTTTGTAACTACTCTTAACAGATAACAATTAGTCATATTTTAACTGTATTTCCATGGAATCATATTACCAAAATGTCTTAAAATTATAATATAGTTCTCCTTTCTTTACAGTAGTGAATATTTTGGTGAACAGTTTTTTTGCACCTTGGAAAGTTTACGAATACATTTCTGCTACATAAGAGGAACTTGCTTGTTCACAATGGCGTCTGTCTCACAAAGACGTTGACACAATTTATTTATTTAGCAAAATGTTAAACTGTGTCTTTATTTTAACTTAAATCTGAATTATATTTGGAATCGATTTTGATTCTAAGAGATTGTCTCGTTGATTGCAATGCTTTATCTGCTTTAGGTAGTGAGTGAATCTGCGTCCTGTATTTTCAGTTGAGTGTGCTGGTTTTTCAGACTGTTAATGTGAGCATACAGCAAATCTCCATTCATTGCCACCTGAACAGAGTTTCTCTCTCTTGGATCCATTAGATCCACTACACTCAAGCCATATTGCATCGATGTCCAATAGTAATTGTTTAGTTGACGGCCTCCTGTCGAATAGCTTTATTGTTAGTAAAACCAAATGTTATTATTTGTAATATCCTACATGTTTTATTTGTAAGATTAAGATTTGGTTTAGTGCTTAATTTGCTTAGAAGAACCTGAACCATTGCACCTCATTTGATCTTTTCTTCCTGCTAAAAGTGTTCTTAAAACTTGCTTGTTCCTCTTAGCAAATGATAACATGTTACGTTCAATGTAATGTTCAATAATTTATGCATCTTAAATGCTTTTTGAGTCAATGTTTCTGGCTTAAATGTTGTTTATTTTCTTATTAATTCCTTCTAACCTAAGTGCTGTAGCCTTAAGAGCGTATTTAAAACCACTGAAATCTAAAATGACCCACTGAAAGTGTGATGGAGCATCTTAATCTTGCTTTCTGTGCAAGGCAGACAGAATTAGGTTTCAATAATCAGATTATCCAAGGAAAAATTTCTATTGGGTCAATAATCTACGTCTCCACTTGGATTCAGCAGACAGTTAGATGTTGCAAAGCCTATTGGGAAAAATTTGCAAAATGATGCAATATTTTTATTGACATTTTTGCATGTCTAAATATCCAGTTTGTGATGGCAAGACGCCAAATAAAACACTACTCACTTTACAGATAGTATATATGGATTCTTTCTCATGGATGCTTTTCAAGAAATATAAAAAATATTTTTTTTTGTGTGCTTCCTGCTTAGGAAATCAATACAAAGACTTCTCAGTAAGCAATAAACTTACTGAGATGCATTCTCAATGCACAGGAAGCCATTAAAGCAGGATCTGATTAAAGGGATGTGTAGGCTTGAAGTGTACGACAAAAAGCTGTTCTACAAGCAGTTGGTAGGGGGATGAATCGCACAATTTTATATATGACATATATTACATATATAAATCTCTCACTACTATCCTGATTAAGCCCAGGGATTCTCAAACTCTTCCACTTGGGCTAGGACTTTTTCTGTGATCTTTTTCTGACTCTAGATTTGTAAGTGCTAATTCTAAATAAGATTTACCTTTTAAATAAAAGTGAAATAAAAAAGTAAATCTTGCAAATTTCACAATATTACTGTACACAATGTGCATATCATGAAAAACTGCAGTGTATGTCTAACAAATGTACGATACATTTAGGATTTCTATGTCTGTATTTTGTAGTGAAAGACACACTGGCATTAATATTATCATTGGTCAGAACAGTATAACTGAGTCAATGTGTTTATTTCCATCCATTTATGTGACAGTCATAGTAAAGCTTTAGTTTTGGGGCTTGTTTATGTGAACTAGATAAGCGATGTCAGTAGCTTGGTCATTTTTTTAAATATTTGTAGTATCCGTTTCTATTCGCTATCGGCCACATCTGCAATATTCATATTGGGTAT
>JAVLVB010000002.1:11371501-11389807 GCA_032876305.1 Orestias chungarensis
ATATATATATATATATATATATATATATATATATATATATATATATATATATATATATATATATATATATATATATATATATATATATATATATATGTTTATTTTTATTTTTTTCTTTATATATGAATTCAATATTCATTTGTAATTTCTACATTGACACCTTAAGGCTTTGACTTAGTATACAATTTAGAAATTTCTATGTTATTTTATTATTTGTAGTTATTGTACAATAGCATAAAAATACATATAGGAATACATATTTCATGTGTTTTGGTACGTACCCAAAAATTTTCCAAATTTTGTTGTGGTTTGAAGTGCCTGTCCTTAATTATAGATTAACACAGGCATAATAGGATTTTATATGAGCTGGTTATAAGTCGGGTTGTCTGCTCGAATAGCTAGCCTGCACTCTGCTGCTTGACCGACTTATCCACTCTTGGCTTATTTGTAGTTTTAAACTTGTGGTATTTTCTATTTTATTTGTCAGCTTCTGAAGTGGAGCAATACACAGCAATACGTGAGGGAGCATCAACACGTCATGACCTTATGCTCTATGCGACCGGAAAAAGCTCAGCTCTTTCCAGCACGTTCTCTGGCATCTTAAAACAGCAGCAGCAATTTGTAAATTTCATACCTTTATTTTCATGCCTGGTTTGCAATAATTTCTCTTGCACAGTTGAGTTGCAACAGATTTTTCAAAGTTACTGCTTCTAATAAAGGCTTTTCTGTGTGTCTCTCCGCAGCGGCCATGTCTCCTCTCATGCTTCACTTAGTCACCAACACTTTCAACTCAGCACTCCCACCTCAAATTATGTGTCACCTCTATTTGCTGTTGTCTTTCTTTTAAGATCTTAATCTGCTTTTTCGGGCACTGACCACCACTTCCTTCACCTAATCTGCCTCCTCCTCTTCCTCTTCTTTCTGCCCATCCTGCAGCTGCATCATCATTATGCCCGGAGTGGAGTTGCTAACCTGTACCCAGCCCTGGCCGCTCAGGGCACAAATCAGCAGCTAATGTCCATCTTGAACCCTCCTTGTCAAAAGCAGACACTCATTTGGCCTGTTAGGTACAACAGCCAAAGCCTAGTTTAGCCCTGTCAGGCCAGCGCGTACACCTGACCCACATGCTAAATAACCATCAGCCAGAATCCACCCGTCACCAACTGGCCATAGCAAACACCTGCTAAACAGCTGTCACAGACGGACAATTGCCCGGTCAATAATTTGACGGAGACAATTCAGCCCCTCATTAAAAAGAGGACACTCATTTGAGCCTCCCCGTAAGCTCAGGACCATTATCAGCTGTAAACAATGCACCTGTTGCTTAGGGACAAAATTCCCGCCCCAACCTCTTATTTTTTTTTATTTTATTTTTTTTATAGGAAAGTTTTGAAACTTTTTCAGATACATAGAGACAATTTTCACATTTCTTCTTAAGTGCTGTCAATTACAGCAGGGGAGACAGCAGTTTGTAATGGCAGCTGCAAAATAATGAAGACAAGTTGACATGTTTAAGTATTAAACTGGTGTGAATGTTCACCAGCGGACCGACCTGATATAATTAGGATTTTTTTTATTTAATAAAATGAAATATAAATATGTATGGCGAGTCAGACAGATTCATGCTTGATATAAATATATAAATGCCTCTACAAAAAAAAAATTATATATATATATAGACTATGAATTTCTTTTTTTTTTAAATTAAAATTAGTTCATTTATAGATAGATATCTTTATTAGATTTCAATACTACACAACAAAAGTTAGTATAGTTGGAAATCTAGGAAGTGAGAGATTTATGTTACTGTATGTGGTTAAACAAACACATCATTGTTCTGACACAGATCTGCTACTGCAATTTTTGAATCACACTTTATATGCCTTTTGAGTAGGTATCTGCATCCTTTTTTTTGTACACTTTCAATCTATGTCATTTATTGTATTATCTTCTGAACTGTGATTCCACAAACTAGAATGAAACAAAAAAGCTTTAATCATGATGCTTTTTTGCTTGTTTGTTTCTTTTTTGGTGTTATTGCTGCGTTTTCTGACGTTACGTAAAAAGGCGACAAGATGGGGTGGGTAAACAGTAATTTGCAGCTTAACTTCAAATCCATAACATGTTTTTATTTTGTCCGCACTCCCCAAACATCTCCCTCAACTTTGCGAATCACCTGGGTATTTATTTTGGATTTCACAGAGAGAGAACATCGCCTGAATATGGAAACTGAAATGTGTAATTACACCAAACGACCCAAACACACACTTAAAACTTCACTGGAAACTGCTATGTTTGGCACCTTGCAGATGTGTTATGATGCTAAAACTGCTCTGGTTATTCTCAGCACTTTACAGCTTCTGTATTTACACTGCAGACTGATTATCAAGCGGATCATTAAGTCATTCTATTGACCAGCGTCGTGTCTTTTCAGAGTAAAGCATCGCTTCAGCACTCATAAACACTGACTAAGGCACATGTGCACGCTGTGACACAACGCACAAGTGGAATCTTGTCCACAACTGTGCATGTGTTGTAACTCTTTGACAAATTATTAGAGTTATCTACATGCACACACACAAACACACTCCTATGCGACTTTTTGCACAGGTTTTGCTTACACGTAAATTTAAACATGTCTTGATACGCTTTCTGACATTCCACAGCTATCAGCGAGTATCACCCACCTTCCTTCGGCTTTCACGATTCCCCTCACGTCTTTGTATTTCCAGACAACTAAGAGGCTCCGCTGCTCCTCACTTGACCTCTCAGCATCCCTCTCTTAAACTGACTCTTTGCTGCCCAGCTGTCAAGCAGGTCAGTCCATTCAAAAGCTCCTCGTCTAGGGCACAGATGCCCATTCAGAAAAAAAAAAATACAGAGTTAAGAGGAGGAAGGGAGGGGGGGAGAGAAAAAGAACCCTAGGGGAAATATCCAGTGGAGGAAAGCGGAGCAGCGCATCAACAGAGTGTGAGCGTCGGGGTCTGAAACGTGTGGAGTTTAGAGTCAGGCTCAACAGCTCTGAGCGTGTGTGCAGCTCATGTAGGACGAGAGCGAGGGAGTGAGAGGAAGGGAGGGAGGGCAGCAGCACTGCACTGTGGAGATGTCGGACCACTAGTTTTTATAGCAGGGTGGGTAGCTGGAAGATAATAATACCCAATCCTCCTCCACAACACAAGTTTAAGCACAGTGTGTAATAAGCCAGTGGTGCAGACACCCTCTGATTTGGGTCAGACAAAATGAATTTTTAGTTGTGTCAGAGTGGATTCTGCTGTACAGGGGACTGGGGCAAAGAAACTCGAAAAGGGGTTGTTGGGAGGAACATGAGACGCACCCGACAGAGAAAAGTTGGCCAGCGTCTCTGGGAACCTCCATTGGCTGGTGTGAGGCAAGAAAACTGCATCTCAAAGCTGCTTGCTTTTATTTTTAGCACGTTTTTTTAAATTTTGTATTATTATTTACTGTTAAGCTGCTGCACGCTTTCCTTTTACACTGGAATTTTATTTGCTTTTCATAATATGGCCAGCATTTAAAAAGCAACTGACTTCTCTGAGGCATGCGTTAGTTCAAAAACAGGTGGCGAGGTGGTCACCAGGCTCCATAAATACTCAGAACAGACTAATTACTGAAAAACATCATAATAAATCAGCCCACTCTGGCAAGCTGCAACCTACACGCACAGATAGAGAGACCTCTATAAAACCGACTGGTTCAGGGAGTTGTGTTAATTAGAAAAGGAAATATTGCTTGAAAAGGGAAGACTAAATTCAGGCAACAGTGCAGACGTGCAATCCTCTCTGTTAAACCGTCAAATAAAACCCAAGGTTTCAAAACCTTGCTTGCAGATAACATAACGTTGGATTTCTGTTTTGAGTCAGAAGCAGGGCAGTCTGATCATGCCACCACCTCAGTTCGAGGAGGTGTGGAGGAAGTTACACCAAAAAGGTGGTGATGAAAGTAATTAAGTTTAGCAGCTTTTACAAAAAATATATTAAACATCAAGGACAAAAAAAAAACAACTTTACAGGAGTAGTCACAGCTCAAGAAGTCTTAGTCCACACATTTCAATCTTGTTTTTGCCACAAACCTTAACACATTTGATTTGGATTTCTTGTGATAGACCACTGTTGAGCGTTATCTTTTTTTCTTCTTGAAATAAAAACCTGAAAAGTGTGATATCTATTTGTAGTCAGCCCCCTGGAGTCATGTGTTTTTTTTCAGAACCACATTTTGGTGGATTTCCAGCTGCAGGTTTTTGGGGGACATGTCTCTACCAGATTAACACATCTCGAGACTGAAACGTTTAACTTTTTACGTCAACAGAAAATTGCTACAGCTAAGTCATATTTGATGGAGGGAGTCTGTAAACACAGATTCTAATAAATAAATATGCTTTAATCCAATCCGTCTTGGTTCTGGCTGTGTTTAGGCTTTTTGTTCTGCAGGTAGGTGAACCTCTTGCCAGATACGAGCCACTTGACACTTCTCCAACCCCTTCTTCTGGGCTTGTCCTAAACGTATCTCCATTCGTCTTTTCCAACCCTGACTAGCTTGAAGAGCGCCATGTCCGGAGTATTATTCGTTTACCTTCACGTTTTACTATGGTTTGGTGTGTTCATGATGATAACAGTTGGTTTTCTGCCACACACAGTGTGTATGGTAGAAGGTTATAGATGGAGATTGGCTGTCTCCTTTACTTCTTTTGTTTCAATAAGTTTACATTTGTGCACAAGTAGCCAAGCTTGGTTATTCTCTGATAAAAGCTCTTTTTGTTCTGCCTCTCAGTTTTTCTCAATGTCAAAGTACGTCTGCAGTTGTCCTTTAGGATGGTGGATCTATCTCTGCTGTAATCCTTGTTCCAGTAGATGTTACTGTTTTTTATAACTAACATTGTCCAATAAAACTGTGGCCTACAGAGAAAAGTTTGATTTATAACAATAGGGGATTAAAACAAAAACAGTTGGTTCTACTGGATTTTATTAAGGAGTATCAGATTAAAGGGGCCTAAATACTCGCCACCTTGTTTCATGTTACTTGCTCTTCACAGCTATCAATTACTTTGTGTTTTAACCCAAGTAGAGTAGGGTTTTTTTAACCCCAAGACTGAATTTTTTCAAATGTGCTTCTGGTGAAGCGTAATCTAGTTTGTGGTTGTGATGGCGATGAACTGAGGAAAAGAAAAATAGGGCAAATGGTTCATAGCGAGGCAGTATCTTATGACAAAGCATATTCATACAATCTGAAACAGTCATTGGGCTTTCCTGTATGACATCACTAAACCACACCCTATAATACTTTTTTTTTTTTTTATGTTTAGATATACACACCAAACACATCAAGCTAATCAACCTAAGCTAAAACACGTTTTGTTTCAAGGTAATGGCTAAGGATTTCCACTCAGAAGGATAGAATGAACTCTAAGCCATATTTTTTTTTTGTGGCTGCTGCATTTATATTAAAAGGAAAAACTAAAATACTTCAAACCATCCATACAAAATAACCAACAATCATTCTGTAAAAACTGTCCGTTTCTGCAATAAGGCCTCACTGGGAATCAAAAATCAGAGTGAAGGTATCAGGCTGCGATGCCCACTTCCCCAATTTTTAGGAAAACATCGACCAAAGCAAACCGCAGCCCAGGCCGATGATGGTTTACACTATTTTGTACAGGGTGAGAGTTGAGGCAGCTCACATTGGCTTCCAGTATGTATAAACAGGGTTAGCCACAAACTGCTCGCAGGCCAGCCAGACAGCCAGAAAAATAAGAGCTTGCCATCCTATAAGCTTAACTATCTGCTCTAAACAGGACACAGCTCGCTAACTTATAAGGATGGCTTTATTCCCAAATGGATTTTTTAAAATAAAAATCTGACATTAGAAAACTCTTCTAAACAGATTGGAACATGCACACTAAAAAAATGTATAAAAAAAGTCTCAAAAGATTAAAAATTATGATTATTCCTTTTAAGAAATGATGCAATCTGCAATTGTGAACGGAGAAAAAGTGATTTGCTCCTTGTGTTCTTATCTGGTGTCGACTTCACAAGTACAACACGTGTGTTTAGAGTCACAAGACATGAGGATTCAAGGGGATGAGTAAGAGTCATCTGTTTTGTCTGTGTGTCTGACCAAATAAGTGGCCTTTCAACGTACCTGTTTACCACTGCGTTACTGGACTGCATTATAAAAAAAATAAAAATAAAAAAAAACAACAACAAGAAAGCATGAAAATTACCTCAATTGTATTAAATGTTCAATGTTTTAAAAATTAATGTCATGTACCTCAGATTCTTATATACATACATCTGAATATAGCCATGACCATTTTTTTCTGATTTAATTTCAATTTTAAAATACCAAACTCTGATGGATGCATATTAAATTATTTGGTTCTTTAAGCTCTTCTAAACAACAATAGTCTGATCAGTGAATGCACCATACCTAAGAACTAACAGATCACAATTACCACAACAGCAATTTCATGATCCCTGTGGTGTTTAAAATGAAATCAAGGAAGCACAAAGGACGTAAGAAGCTATCTAAAAAGGAACTGTTTACTGCTAAGAGATGTCTTTTTATTTAGGAAGGTGCAACACAACGCAAAAAGGTAGCTGTTTTTGCACGTAAACATTTTCCAAGTGCCTTGATTTAAAAAAAAAAATTTGTATAATTGTATTACCGGAAAAGGAACTTTAGCAGATATCCGTAAAGCTGAACAAAAGGCACTAACGTTTTAACTTCTCAAACTTTCAACCTATGCTGCTTTCTGCTTCATTATGGGTAATTTTTTTCTAAAAACGTAAAGTAATATCAATCAAAGGATCATTCACAAATAACTTTTTCTCATTGCCTTTTGTGTACGAAATATTGTGACTGCATTTTACCCTAGCCTATTCAGACAGCGTATAATCAATGACTAAAACTCCCTACACAGGATGTTGATTGGTCTTTAAATGGCATGAACACCTACACACCTGGTAGAGTGTTTCTGTTCTCATCGCAATTCGTTTTGTTTACAAAGGAAGTTGAACGGGGCATCAAAGCAGCACATGTAACCCTTTCTTAAGCTGTAAATAACTATTTTTTTCACTATTGCTGTTAAGTAATCTGAATGTACCAACAAGGTCCAGGGCAACTTTCCATTTGACGTTTCATACACTCAAATTATAGACAAATATTTCTGTATTAGTCTAAATAATTAGTTATTATTCAGTTATAGGCAGGGTTTTCCACTATATCATTTTCGCTTTAGCATTATCCACAACATTTTGCAATTAAATAAAATCCTGATAAAATACATTAATGTCAAAGAGGTATTCATACTTTTACTGATTTATTTTTTTAGTATCCTTGCATCTCAATACATTTTCTTTCCAATTTCTGTTTAAAACACTATTTATTGAAAGCACATAACTAAAGCTGCCTATAGAGTCTATATTTCGATGTTACAAAATGACTGTAATTTTTTTAACAAATGTTTGTTATGTCACTTTTTGAGGTTTGAAACATAAAAAAGACCAGCATTTCTTTTAATATCAGTCCAAATATATTTAAACTTACAAGGCTAAAAGGAATTATCCCTGGTTCACTAAATATGTGCAAAGTTGTTAGTTGTTAGTTGTTAGTTATTGAGCATTATTTAGTCCAAAGGGTCTATAAATTGCGGCATCATTCACACATGATAAGCTACTCCGCAGCTTGGGCGGACTGACAGCAACAAGCCTGCCTTACAATTGGTGCCATTGGGTCCTCTGACCACCACCAGCAGGCAAGGCTTGTAAAAGGACACAACAACTGAGACGGCCAACCCACCATTTACAGTACAAACTCCCCAACAAAAAAAAAAGCTTCTTTGCAGATGGTTGCAGAACACTCTTACAAAAGCAGATTAACAGCAACTAAAAAACTTGGGAGCTTTATCCTTGTGTTTCTGAGGCCAGGTGTGGTGGGAGTCTGGGAGAGCGTCAGGAAAAGGAGGCAACCAGCAGAGATATGGCCTCATATAAACCCCTATCCCCTCCGGCCTTAAAAAGTCCAAGGACAGAGACTGATTCGCAAATGAACTGTTACTTAAATAAAAAGGGAGGCGTGCAAACACACTGTCATCTCACTGAAGTCATTAGAACTAACCTAGGAGCATGCCATTCGGATGAGCGAGGTTAGGGCGTTTCCTTTTTGCTGACCTGTCTGTTTGTGCTTCAACTTTCTCCTGTTGTGTCTCATTTTTCAAACACCCTAATCAGCTTTGGACGTTCTGCCAAAAGGGAGGTAAACTATGCATCCTGCATATCGAGAACTGCGCGTACCAAGACAGACAAAGTTACATTGTCACACAGCTGGGCTGCATGGGTTCTTGTAAATCCATTGTCAATGAAATTGAAAAAAAAATTTACAGTAAAAGAATGACTATTAATAAAATGTGAAGTCCTTTATGTTTGTTTCCTTCTGTTAACAAATATGGGAAATGTATTCTAATTAATCCTAAGCTACAAACTGCAAAGAAGATGTTAGGGAAGCCTTACTCCTTCCTATTGCTTGGAAGATTAAACTTTGCAATGAATTTCAGTTGTTGTGTTCAGATGATTTGCCTGGTGTGTGTCAACCTGTGTGTGTGTATAGATAAGTGTGTGCTGTGAGGGTCGTCAGGTGAATGAGGACAACTCCTTATGGTGATAACGAGAAGGAGGCCAGCCTTGGTGGGACAGCCTCTGTCTGCCCTCGGGTAGTGTGTGCGTCTGTGTATGCTTGTGTACGTGTGTGTGTGTCAGCAGGAGAGCCCTCGGGCACTCTGACACCTCCTAATTAAAACCAGTCAGGCTGCAGGGCAGGGGAGACAGATGCCTGTCATGAAAACACACAGACACACACACACACACACACACACACACACACACACACACACACACACACACACACACACAGTAGAGGGGATGTACCTCGATGAACTGCATGCAAGCTTACAAACACACATCTGCGACGTGTGGGTCAGTTATTCTCGGATGCAAAGCCAATCACATCCAAACCATTCGGCTATTAAACAGCTAACTAAGCTGACAAGGATGAAAACGGAAGATCGCTCCAATAAATAAAGCTGCTGATCTTCAGAAATGAAGAAAATCCTAAATGTTTTTCAGCCAGTCGTTTCAGTAGTTAGCTCGAGGTTGAGTCAATAATTTAAACCAATAATCTCTCATTTATTTCATTTCCACCTGAATCCTGCTGGATTATTTTAGGCATGTTCTCCAATGGCAGTGCATCAAGCATGATTTACACTTATACAATCCCTCGTATGTCATCACCGTGGTGGCTTCCGTGTTGACACCTGTGTCTCTCTCCTCCAGCAGCGAATGAGACATAATTGTGCTGCATGTCTGTTACCTGCATAGTCTGTCACATTTTATCTGCGGACCCACACGTACGAGCCGGAGCTGCAGGCGGCCACGTAGAGTTCTTAGCAGGGTAACTGCTGTTTGTCTGGGGTGGGTGGGTGGATCAAGGCACGCTGCTCTCCCTTTTTCTCTTCCAGTGATTAGATAGCATAAGCAGGCCAGCTAGCCTAACCCACACACTCATGTCTCTAAAACTGCCATCCAGCCCTGCTTTCTCTCTCGCTGCCTCTCACATACAGGTGGGTGGACCCACTTAGTCAACCCAGATCTTTGTTTTACACATTATGAAATTGTCTTTCTTTCCCCTCTCACTCACTCCTTTTCTTGTTTCTCTAATCTTAACACTCTGATGCCGAATGACATTCAACTCCACGCTTCCTGCATGGTTTACAGCAAAGCGTTCATTTTCTAATTTACCAGATTAGTATTTCGTCCAACTGCCAAGGTGCGAATTACATCTTTTTGTACTCGTCTCTAGGCTGAAGCTAGGTGGGTTGCCAGTGGTGACAGGGCCTCATTTTGTGTTATCTAGGTAACATTCAGGAAACACCTACAATTTGTACAAATGCTTCATTTCTCGACCGCATTATGAATTGTGGCTGTCACTGACATTTCTGAAGTTGAAAGCCAACATTAAAGTGTTTCTGAGATGACTTTGACCTCTTTAAAGATCACAAAAACCACAGTTGAGACAAATCACTCTAATGTTAAATATAAATAAATATAAATTCAAAGAAAATGGAAAACAAATGTCAATTGTGATGTACCATGTATTGTTTGTCTCTGGACATTTGTTTACTGCAATAGTGTATTGCAAGAAACAATACATTTAATATTTTTCCAAACTAATAAAGTTTAATGGCGCTCAACAAGTGTTGAAAGTGGATCTAACACAACCAGTGCTTATTTAGGGTGTTTAAAAAAACATATTTGCATTCATTGAACATTTGCCCATTTTATCACCTTATAACTATTGACTTTCATGGATTCTTTGGCATTTTATGCGACATATCAACGTAAGGTGATGTTAAATGAAAATAGAAAAGTTGAATTTCTGTATTCTGCTGAATATTTTGTATTTTTTACCTGTTCTTTTTTGTTTTTGCAAACTAGATCAAGTTTTATTAAATTAAAGGCAAACAGTTTATGGAGCTTGTTTTTCGAAGACTCTGGCACATATTTTTAACTTTGCCAAATAGTTTGACCAGGCCTTTCAAAGCCCTCCATTGTAACACTGGCTGTATGTTATGGTCTGTAGTCCTGCTGGAAAATGAAACCTTAACTCAAATCCCAAGTCTTTTGCATCCTGTAATTGTATCAGCCTGCTGAAAGAAAAGCATCTTCTAGCGTGATGCTTCGAATCTCATGTTTCACTGTGAAGAATGTAAGGTCATGTCTACCATTAGCTTTCCACCACACATAACCTTTCTCATGTAAGCAAAAAGGTCATGGGTGGTTTGATATGATTAGGTTTTTCTTTGTCAAACACACATAAAAAATTATATATATATATATATATATATATATATATATATATATATATATATATATATATATATATATATATATATATATATATCTGTTAGTGATGAAAATAAGTAGAGGTCGTAGATGATGATGAAGGCTGTTTATGGAAGAAAAGGTAGAGGATTTTTAAAGAAGTAGGGAAAAGGCAGGAGCGATGACCTCTGCGAGCGCTGGCGACTGCCTCCCGTGGCTGTTTTGTCATTAGAGCCAAGCGATGCGTTTCGTGAGGAACGCAAAGAGTACACAAATCCCACAGAAGGAGCATTTTTGGCATGGCTCTGGCCTCCCACCCACGGCAGCCTCTTCAAGCCTCCTCCCATCCCCTATTCATCTGTGAGGGGCGGCTTACTCACTCAGCCCGACTCCACACAACAAAACCTGGACCTTGATCCTACGGAGGGGGGTGGACGAGTGCACACGCTCACAGACATGGCTGCTATTTCATTGTACACAAGCGAACAAACTGACATTTTTTTTAATCTCAAAATGTAAGTGGTTTTTTTATGTTGCTGTTTTTCTTCTCTCTTTTAACTTTGTATTAGATGGATCTGGTTTTCAACAGCTGCAGTGATCAAATTTGTGTCAAAGAAGGTCAACTTTTGATGGAGCCTGCCGGTGTAAATGCTGTTACATGAACGTGCCCACACGCCGTCAGGTGGGAAGAAGGCGTTTGGACTCATTACAATAAACGTGTTGGACTCATTTTTGCAGTCATGAAGCAACATCCTCATTCATTAAACACAAACAATGTTTTTAAGAACAGGTTATTAAGTGTTTTGCGCAAAACACAAACAAAGAAAAAAGAAAACATTGCCTGCGTTTTAAATTTTCTTTGCTGACGGAAAATACTTTTTTTTCCCCTTCCGTAATCAAATTTTAATAGCAGACAAATGAAACATTGATAACTACATCAGTTTGTATCTGTTTCAAAGAGAAAAGGAAACTTTTTACCTAAGTTTTTTACCTAAGTCTGACACTGACTGTACCTCAACAGCAATAACTCTCTCAGCAGCTGGCAGGAAGTCTTGTTTTAGCCCCTTGTTCCTTGCAAAATTGTTTTAATTTAGCCAAATTTGTCTTTATGTTTTGTTTTTTTAAAGAATACCTGTCTAACGTCATGCTACAACATCTGAGTGGGATCAAAGTCAGAGCCTTTACTAACTTCAAAACCTTCCTTTTGTTCGATTTTTAACCGTTCAAACCTAGAATTGGAGGTGCACTTTGCACCAGTGTGCTTCTGAATACCACAAGTGCATTAACTCTTTAGACCAGGAACCAATTTTCAGACCTTTATGGTTCTGCCAATTATGGGGGGGGGTTGAAGTAGCATCACACCTGTGACAGCTGTCCCTACTGTCACACACACCTGAATGGTAATTGTTTTCTGTTCATATTTAACATTAGTTTACATATTGATTAGTTAAAATTTTTACATGTAAAATTATTTTCATTAGCCTGACTCTTTAGTTGACTATTTGCAGTGCACACATTTAGTTAACTTTATTTGTCAGTTCTTTATATTGTTGTTAAATATAACAAACTAATTTCTTCTTCTTTTGAGTTACCAGTTTCCTTTGGAGCTGCTGCTGGAATCACACAGGAGCTCCAGCTAATTGCTGTCCTTATATGGCAGGAAAACCTCCTCAGTGGGTTATTCCATTTGTTTGCCAGGGGAAAAGTAAAATTGATCTTTAGTTTAATGTTACCATTTCTTTAATGTTTCTTTTTTGGGGGGAAATTAGTTCAGTTCTAAAATTTATCTAATTTAAAGATTCAGTAATGTGCTGACCAGTATTTGTTTATGTTCTTGTGTGTTTAGTTAAGCACCATGTGTGTTAGCAGTGGTCTGATCAGCCACTATTTAAGCTCCCTTCATGTCTTGTTTATGGAGGTCAGTTTTGTTGCTTGAGTTCTTTGTGTCACTACCTGGGTTGTAGTTTGTTATGTTGACCTCAGTTTGGGCCCAATTTATCATTTTGCAGCTATTTTTTTATTTTTTTGTAAAAAATTAAGAATATATTTTGAAACCCATTCAACGTCTCTCTGGCTGGTCTGTGTAAAACCCTCACAGCACCTGTATGTAGTTGCTGGAATGACAGAAACAACCTTCTAGAAATGTTAGTTTTATAGCCAGATATATCTAAATGTTTAACTTCCAAAACTGTCCACTTTAGTGTAATAAGCTCCGAAAATAGTTTGCCAAAAGTCTTTTTGATCGATATGGTTTCTTGCAAATATCAGATTAATTTTCATGTTGTTATTTTAACAGCAGTTTAAACGTAAAAACCGATAATGGATCCCGCTTTTACAAGCTTATTCCTGGTATTGAATCAAAAACAAAAAAACTGACATTACCTGAAGTGAATCAGGCTTGCAGTGCTTTAGATGTTACATGCTGTTCTTTGGATGTTGTTGATGTCACTGTAGGTCAATTGAGACTCAAAAGCTTAGAAAAAGGTTTGGAACCTACTCCTAGTAGATGTCAGTGTTTTCCATCTGTTGTTGAATTTCTTCAGATTTGGGCATGATACGTTGTTTTTTTGTTTTCCTCTCTTCTTGCCTACTTCATGTTGTCAGAAAGGGGTGGAGGTCTCAGAAGTATAGTACATGTATCAAAACTGAAAGAAAAAAAAACCATTCAGGTTTGGCCTTATATGTTTGCTTGGTTTAAACCGTCATGTGCTTGCTTCCTCCTAAGAATCAGTACATTAAAGGCACAGCATTGAACTGCACAGCGTTCCAGAGGCGGGACTGTACAAACACGAATCAAATCTGCCTCTGGTGATGTTTGCTAAACACACCAACGTAAGGCAGGCCCTGCAACAAAAGACTCCTGAGGGTCAGGTTCAATTCAGATAATCCTGGAGGGAGAAAGAGGCAGACACAGGGCTGCAGTCAAGGGTGTGTGTATGTGAAGAGAAGAGGTGTGGTGGTGTCTGTTTTTTTTTTGGGTTTTTTTTTTCTCTCTCCCCATTTTACCTTCACTGCAACAGGAAGAACGCTCTATATGCTTTGCTTCTTCTTTTTTTTCTAATAATGATGAACACTGATAAGACGCACAGTATTTGTCTATTTATGGTGCATTTATTTACTTAAAAGTACTTTTAGTTGTGAGAACTGCATGTTTTTCTTATGTTTTGTAGTGCAACACATTTCTTCGTGTGTGTGTGTGTGTGTGTGTGTGTGTGTGTGTGTGTGTGTGTGTGTGTGTGTGTGTGTGTGTGTGTGTGTGTGTGTGTGTGTGTGTGTGTGTTGTTTGGTTTGTTTGTTTGTTTGTTTTTTCGAAAATTTGTATTTGCTTCACATCACGTGAAACTGCATCAAACCACAGCTGATGGGTTTTAGATCTGTAGGGGAAACTGATAAAGCTTGTGAAAACTGCTGTAAGATCGCAAAAGGTTCTAAACAATGATTGAAGTGTTTTTAAAATGATTCGAAAGCTGAAATAACCACCAAATTTATTCTTGACATAACGATAAAACTACATTCCTCTGACGATTTTACAATAAATCAAACTTTGATCTGTAACCTGCGCAGACGTGACATATATATGTTATCACCCTCAAAGGTTAACAATTATTCATGGTGTTTCATGGGGGATCACAGGAAGAGTGGAATTATTTTGACTTTCACACCTCTGCCCCCTCATCTGCTGCACAGAGTCTGATCTAAAGCAAAGATTAATGTAAACTGTGGGCGCTTTGCATCTAACAGCATAAATAGAGACTGTAAGGGACAGATGTTCTCCATAAGTGTGTCTTATCCACGGTTACAGCCTTATCACTGAGACTCTGTCTCACTGTGGCATCTGACACTCGTACACATGAGTGAGAATCAAGGCTGACAAGACGAATCAGCATAAATGCGTCTGCTGTTTTACAAGCTGCTGAATTAAGTCAAAGCAAAAAAATAAATAAATAAGGCATTGCTATCTTTCCAGCCATGTCATGCTTTCATTTGCTTCCTCTCAGAGTGCGTGGAGAGGTTTTCACTGCTTGCACATCTGTTGCAAAAATATGCACATGAAAGCATCTGGATTGCACTGCTGGACACTTTTTTTTGCTGAAGACTTTTAATGTAAAATAGCAACACAGACCAATATATCTTTCAGCCCTCTCGCAAGATGACTCTGATGCATGCTTTAGGAATTTTTTCAACAGAAAGAAATATAAGCCTCTAATTTTTTTTTATAATGTTGTAACCGCTCTTTTACACTAAAAACAAATGAGGAAAAGAAAAAGAGTGAATTTAAACAGAAAGATGTCACTGACCTTTAACGAAGGGAAGTTTTGATTTCAGTTCCTCTCTTGTGCGCGTTCTCCAACACCGGCAGACTTGTGAAAGTGAGAGCAGTCGAGGGCAAGACATACAAATTCACTGAAGGTGTGTCGGTGATTTGAGGGGAGTGAAAAGGTACCGTTTTTACAGTTATCTAAGAAAGAGAACAAAACAAAAGTGCTACACCCACCCAGCCCGAGCCAACACCCCTCCCTCCTTCTAAACCTAAAGTATTTGGCAGGGCTCCCTTCAAGTCCACCTGTGCTTAGGGGAGGGGAGTGACACACACTACCACTCCTGGGCCAAGCCTAAAAACCTGCTTGCGAACTTGAACTGAATTTTAATGTTATGTCAGAGAACAAGGAGAAGAGCACTGCTGATTGGAAGCAAGGGATAACACTAAAGCCCAAGTCATGAGCACAGATAGAAAAAGGCAAACTGGTATATCATTATATACAGGACAAACAGAGGAATAAAAACACACACAGTTGGCTTCAGCATAAACTCGGCTGGATAGGTTTTAACATCAGGGTTATATCAGACCTCAATAAATAAAGTAAAACACATATCAGGTGGAACTGACGTGATTTGAGGAAAGTTAGAACATAAAATTGGGTGACGGTGAATCTGGGTGTGTTTACTTTCATGGCAGCTCATTAACCTGGCAAATTACAGGAACTATTTTTGCTGCTAAGACAGAGAACAACTCTTCTTACTGATAATGCCGGTCATGATCAGGATTTTAAACTGTACTTAGCACGTCTAATATTGGTCTAACAAACAAATAAATCAATAATTAAACATACAGCGATTTGGCTTGCATATTTGTTTTTTCAAATTTAAGCTAAGTTTTGATAATTGAATCAAGGGTTTTCTTTTTGGACACTTACCTTCTTTAAATACCTTTAACACTGCATTGATGTAGGGGAAAAATCAACCTGTCTGGTAGATTAACTATTAATGATTGACTAAAAATTGAATGAATTATCTTTTTTTTTCAAAAACATATGCTTCAAAACTGTAAAGATTTTTTTAATAAATAATTTAAATGCCTTGAAAACATAAATATGCAACCATGTTCAATTATACCATCACATGTCTGAATAGAAAATTAAAGTATTTTTGTCATGTTCTTTAATCCGTTAACATCTGGGTTTGAATTGTCAGCTCATTTAGTACCTTAAGATACCTATTCGTATTGTTTTCAGCTACATTCAACCACAACATTTCCATCCATCCATCCATCCATTTTCTGTACACCCTTGTCCCTATTGAGGTCGGGTTGACCACAACATTTCAACTTGCAAAAACCGATCTATACACTGTTTACCTTGAAGACAGCAGGAGTAAGAGAATTCTTTAACATTGCTCACCCATGCCTTAAAAACTATGTGTTAAAATTGCTTTTACAGAGTGCCCAAGCTGTTACAGTGGGCGGGAAAACTCATTGCTACTTAATATATCAGGCTTTATTTGGCCATTCACACTCATTTGTTTTTGGTTATTGGCCAATACGATGAATGTTTAAAAGAAACACATGCTTGTTTAACATCTCTGTTGGAAAACGGGCCCCAAGCTTTGGTCGCATGCAGAAACATTTTCCTGTGTTAAATTCTACAAGAGAAGAAAAGAAAATTCCCCATAGTGTGCAGTGCAGACCTTCTCCTGTGTAAAACAGATGAATGGTTGATTTAAGTAGCAGTATAAAGAGAGAATGTTTTGATGGTGAGAACAATTGTTGTTTTAAGAAAAACAGTTACAATATCATGCCGGCAAATCTGCCTGCTACATTACAGAGTGCAGTGTTGCATGCAGAGTTTAAAAAAAATGAAATACATAATTATACTCTATCTAAATATATCTAAATATACTGTAAAGATGCCGCTCTGAATCTGAATCTCTCCCCTTTAGGTTCACATTGGTTCAACTAAAATTGCCATTAAGGCTAACAAAATATGAATAAGGATAAATATAACTATGTATTCTTTGCAATGTTCTAAAATTATTGCAGTCTAACCTATAAAACACACACATCATAGAACCCATCAAGTGATTGTTCAAAAATGAAAAAGCCAAATTTTTACAGGTGGGTAAAGATTTTGCCAATTTCTTAGCTAAAATTGAGTAGCTAAAATTTTAATTACCTGGATATTAACGTCACACTTCGTTTCAGGGATAGCAGCAACCTGGATACACAATGTTACATGACACATATTTTTTTAACTGGACCTGTTTAGCTGATGATGTAAGAAAATATAATCCCCAGAACAGAGATCAAAAACCAGCCGTATTTGCAAATAACTCAAATTTAAGGTTTTAACAGGTCTGAAATCTCTGTTTTTTGTTTTGTTTGTTTGCTTAGTGGCAGATCCCTGTATTGTTAAAATGTAATCTCAGTTCTAATAATCATAAACATTTATTCTCAACGTTACAACTATTTAGGGATAATAAGATCAAATTTAGGCATACCGCCAGAGTGAATTATCTTTTGTGATTTGCTATTATCAATCAACATTCGTCGTTTAAACAGCAAAGAACTGTGAACTTTCACTTGTATAGCATCCTATTGAACTTGCTAAAATATTTGATTACTGATGCTTTGTTGCTTTCTTGCTTTAGATGGAGACCCAGTTTACATGTGGCTTCAGGTTAGAAAACAACATTTGCAGGAGGGATATTCAGCATCGGATTTATCCTGGGAAGGAGGTCAGTGTTCAAAATGAAAGTAAACATGTTTGCGCCAGAAAGCAAACAGTTGTATCAATCTCGTTTTCCTTATGTTGTCATTGTTTAATGCATGTCAACTTGTTTTATGGGGTTTTAAGTGAACAATTGTTGAAATCCATCAAAATGAATTATGATGAAACTAGAAAATTAATTGTTTGCATAAATAGAAAAGGATTTGGTTTCAACCTGATCAAGGTGACAAACGACATCCGCCTAAACTCAGATGCAGGCAAAGTCTCTGTCCTAGTTCTGCTGGACCTGACCGCCGCCTTTGATACAGTTGACCATGTGATTTTATTACAGAGGTTAAAAGACTGGGTGGGAATCACGGGTATGGCTCTAAACTGGTTCAAGTCCTACCTTGAGGACAGGTGTTACTTTATTC
>JAVLVB010000002.1:11400521-11426998 GCA_032876305.1 Orestias chungarensis
TAATTGGCACTGAGGTCTAGTGTTACCATGCAAAGGCAACACTCAGGCCCCGAATAGTGGATCCACACTCCTCTTATACTGCTCTGCTCATCAGTGCCAACCCGAAACACCTGGGAACCACGGGACTCCATCCTGGAGCCCCGTCACAGCGACCCCCGTGGCCACCTAGGAAACAGCACAGAATGACTCAACCTGACACAGTGCTTCGATGGCCAGTGAGCCGCAATGAGGATCATTGACAGGCCTTCAGCTCGAACTCTCGCTATCGTTGGCAGAATGAAAGCTACAGGAGGGAAGGCATACAGGAGGGCTCGAGGCCACGGGTGGGAGAGAGCATTCATCCCCAAAGCTGCTTCCCGGTCGTGACGGGAGAAAAACAGAGGGCACTGTGTGTTTTCTCAAGATGCAAACAGGTCTATTTAGGCCTGCTTGTAACGCAACCAAATCATCCTGACTACCTCGGGTTGAAGCCTCCATTCTGCATAGAGAGGGTTCCCCCTGGAGTGAAGGTCTGCTCCGCGGTTTAACACTCCTGGGACATGAGGGTCCCTTAGTGACAGAAAATGGCAGTTCATAAAACACGCAGTTCATAAGTGATTTTACTCTCTCTGTGAGTTCTCTCTGTGGCCTGGGCAGATGCTAGAAACAGATCGATAAAAGAGATTGTTTGACAGAGAACTAGGACGCTCTTCGTTGTATGGTCTGCAGCCTACGGGTTTCTTCGGCCACGAACCCTTAACAGCCGTGCTTTTCGGGGAAGGATTAGCGGCTGCCTGGGTTTTCGGCAGCTTCGGGATTCTGAAAGTGGGAGGCAGACAGCCCGCAGCCTGGGCGAAGGTTTGGCGCTGGGATGTGGGACCGGTGGCTATGTGCGCCGGCGCCAGTCTTGAGAAACACAGTTTTAAAGGTTCATCATCCCTTTTCTTTTCCTCACACTTTTTCTGCATGGATGTAACAGGTGCACAAAACAGGCCATGAGGGGTGATGGGGGTGTAGAGGAGGTCCTCTTTTTCCCTTGTGGAAAGCATGGTTAAGTTTACCAATCCTTCCTGTAGAACCATCAGCCCCATAGCTCTCCCCATAGCCTGGATTGTCACTTTATGGAGCTGAAGGCAGTGATCAGTGATGATGCACACTTCTTCCCACAGTGCACCGTCCGGTGATGCAGTCATCTCCTCCTCCAGCTCCGCCAGATACGCCATTAGCATGGAAGAGGCGTTCATGGCGCAAACTGATAAAGCAGCCGCCTTCTAGGATTTCTCCATCAGGTTTGATTGGAAGTGGTCCGCTGCTGTTTACACTGGTTTACGTTTACACTGGTCATGCAGGTCCACATCCAAGGCAGACGAAGAAGAGTCACCGTCATCAGCCTGGCTGAGGCCCGAATGTGCAGGTTTTGCAACCCGACCTTGGAGCACCAGAGGCGGTTCATTATCCTCATCTTCGTCAGTGATGAGAAGCTCAGAACCTGCATCCGAGTCTGCGTCATCATCACCTGCCACGTGGTAATCAAGTGGGTAAGCTGTGAAGCTATGGCCGGTCTCATCCAGAGGCAAAGGGTTAACAGCGCCAAGCATATCGCCCCAGCTTGGTCCTGGTTCTGCATCAGGGACTGGTGTCAGTCCTTGAGCCGCCGTTTCTTGGCTAGCTGCAGCAGAAATCAGGATGGGGTCGCCTCCAGACAGTGTCAACTGACGGGCCAGACGGCGACGCAGCACCTTGAGGGAGAGTCGGCTACAGTGAGAGCACTCCAATGACTCGAGGGCTGCTTGGGCATGCTTTAAGCCAAGACACGTCACACACAATTAATGTGTCCCAACTTTTATTTTATTTCCAGTTCTCAGGAAATGTGTGTAATCTGCATGACCAGTTTATAAAAATTCATATAACAGTAAAAAAATATATAATATTTTATCAAAACAGAGTAAATATGCTAATGTTATCTTAGTTTGTCAGCAAAACACTTAGCATTAAAACCTTATCAGCAAGATGTGATTTTATGGTGGACTGGGAGCTAACATATTTCTATAGAAGCATCTGATAGCATAGGCCTTGTTGACTGAATAGATAAGAAAGTGGGAAATATTGACTATATTGAACACATGATGTTGGCACTACATTTGAAATCTTCAAGGCAACAACGGGGTACCGGGAGGTCTGAGGAGGAGAATACAATTATTTAGTTCTTAGTTTCAAGTTGAAAAGAGAGAATTAATTGTTAATGCGGAAGATGAGGTTGTCTGCCAGGTTTACTGTGTTGATGTGCATGTGATTATGAGAATCCATGGAGCAAAGCTGTGGTGGACCAGTCGTGGGCTTCTTGGTTCATAGGTTAATTGCTGAAGGAGTGTTTTAGCTTGAGAACTTAAGGAAGCACATAGGCTGAGAAGCTTGAGTGTCCAAGTTAACTGGGAACAGGAAACACAAATCGGATTTCTCTTTGAGAAAATTCACATGGCACCACTAGGGAGCCTTGATGTTAGCATGTAGGTTAAATCTCATACGAGGAGTGATCGGCAACCACCTCATTTATACCAAAAGACAATGAGTCTGAGGAAACTCTAGAAGGTGCGCAAGAGCACACCTGCTAGAGATGATCAGAAGCTGGTGACAGTGATCCTACACGCCCTCTGATGGAGGAAATCAATACAGGCTAACCCAACCCTCTTTGTAAAAATTCTTGTTAAACCATTAATTACTGTTTTATTACAACTTCATCACAATTTTTTTCTCAAATTTTACTAGCCAGATAAAAGCCAAATTGCTGTGAAGTAAGCATTACCAGTCATCTGAAGGATAACCTATTGGAAGACATGCGTTTTTACATCTAAACACATAATTTCAGAAAAAAAGAAAATGCCCACAGCCAAACATAATGATGGTAATATCAGACTGTCTTGCTATAAGTTTCTGACCCTTAGTTTAAACATATTTGTGTTATGCAGCTGGACAATGATCCAAAGAACAACAGCAACTTCTGAAAGACTAAAGGTTGTCGGATATGTCTTCACTTTGAATTGCTTATTTTGTATATAAAACCTCCAATGTGACTGACTTGAAACATGCAGCAAAGGAAAGTGAACCATAATCCCACAGGAATGTAAAAAAACTCATTACAACAACTTATTACAAATGTTCGGTTTCAGCTGCTGTCGCCAATGTGACAAAATTCAATATTACCTTCACGGAGAAATTACTTTTATTTATTAGTTCAACATTTTTATCTCAATAAAAAAAGCATATTATTTTCACACTTAGTTGGATCATCTAAAGTTTGTGAGATGAGAAAAAAAGTAAAAAAATCATCAGGATTAGTTTTAAATGTAAACAGAAGTTCATGCAGTATTTATTTTAACTTAAAGGTTTGAGTCTGAGATTTGTGGAATAATACTTTTACTCGGTTCGAAATTTGAGTACAATAAAAGGTTTCCTAAACAAACTTGATTACTTTCTAAAAAGTGAGAGTTTAGGAGAAGACAAAATATTTCAAAAGAATAAAAGTCCTTCAAACTTCTTCTCAAGGCTGTACTAACCAAACCTGATGGTATGATTCACAAGATTCAGCATAAATCCATTGGCAAGGTCACCACCCTGATAATTACTGGCGCTTCTGATTACCTTAAAAAGGAGGCGGCACATCAAGGGCAGAGCAGCATGGCTGAGAACTTAGATGTTTTTGCCAAGTAAAAAGAAATATTTTTATTGGAAATTAAGCTTGTGTGCGTAAAATTCATCCCAAATCATAGATATCCCTATTTTTCTTTGGTGTATATACCTACTGGTTGGACAAGCCTAAAATCTAAATCGTTTTTTTTTATATTTTCTTCATGCCACAAAATTTTCTGTAACTGTAAATATGTGTCAAAACTCTTAAATAGAAAAGGTCTATAATATATTTAACATTCGTATTTACCCAAATCGCTGGCATAGTTGCACGCTTGCTATCCAACTGTTGAAACCTACAGTTTGGTGATCTGTCACTATAAACCTTTCTGTCCACAAAACTTCTAACTTTTCATACAATGCCAAAATCCTTACAGAAACAGCAAAGTTTAAGAAAATCAAAGTGGAGCTTGATGGTCTTAACCACCTGTGCAGGAAACATATATATATATATTTTTCAGTTTTCTTGAATGAATGTAATCTGCGACACGAGTGTTCTGATGTTGCTTCTCCTAAGCTGCTGTGATTTAACAGCATGTGGTCGGGGTCCAGAGTGCAAAGCCGCTCTCTTTGAATACAACAAAGAGAAATGCTTACAGCACATAAAACAAACATTTCAAAGTTACACCCACATGCTCTTGTTGCTTTCATGCAGCCACCTGCGGAGTGGGTGTCACCATCTTATCCAGCAAATCTGTCAGATAGACCTGTTTCTGCTTACATTGGTTTCTGTGGTGGAATTTTTTTCTGACATTTTTGAGCTGTAAATTGTATGTTACTTTGTCCAGCTGTAAAATCCTTGGTTAGAATAAAATCCTTTAAAATATAATAAAAACAGACAGAGAAGCGTGTCAATTGAATTCTTCTATGTGATTTCTGCAGGTTAAATGTAAAGCTGCATAGGTCACCTGACAACATAATACATCAATAAAATTATTTTCAACTGTGTGTGTTGTTTTTTTTCACAATGAATGCCTGATATTTAGTCACCATTTTATGTACTGAAGAGTAAAAATTGGTCGACCAGGCTAACTTGGGTTAGAGGTGTGTGGGTGTGTGTAGGAGATGTCAGTTTGCGGCAACCTTTTTTTGGCAGCTTTTTGCCTCCAGAAGTTTAAATGTACATATATAAATGACCTAACAATAGAGATCCAGGCATCTACATGCTCTTTCTCCTCCTCCAGCTCCTCTTCCTACACCTCCGCCGCCTCTTCCTCTTCTGTTTGGGTTCAAATGTGAGGTTACTGTCAAGTGTTAAGCTTGTCCTCATGTTACAGGCAGCTACATTATGGCAGTGTATTTCAAACAGAAACTGTATGCACTAATGCCATTCATGACTAATATACATACAACATCTCCACATAGGTTGCATATTAAGATGTGTGTGACTGATTAAATAAGATACAAACCATTAGCTGTTTAAACAGGGACATTATACCTACAGCTATCATGTTTTAAAACCCTGGCAGCCATATTGGATTTAGGTGTTACTGGCCCCACAAGCCATTAACAATGTACTGTTTTGGATTTTGTAGATTCAACATTTTCATAGGAGTGTTACAGAACTATGTGTATAACTAATTTAGTCACATACAGCAATATTGCAATTAAACCTCAGAGTTGGTGGTAAGTCTTCCAAATATTCAAGTTAGAAAATTGAGATAATGGTGTGATAATGTATGGTTTTAATTAGATTGTGGTGCACGCAACAATTACAGATCAGAACTGTTTACAGTTTTATCATAGAGAAGTTTATTTTGTATTAAGGAGCAGTACAGGTAAGCATTTACCCAGGTACACAATAGGTGGAGAGGTTAGTGGTTAACATTCTTACTGGAGGATTGGTTGATGCATTGCTGGTGAAGAGGAGAAGGTAAAATTCTTACTGTAAACATAGATGATACCTATCCATGGAGGGGACAAGTGAGTCCTTTGAGCATAACATTGGCAGAGTTGAGTGAATGTATGACTATTGACTGTTTCTTATTATATGTTTCTGGGATGGATCAATGATGTACAGATGGACGGAGCTCTTGGAACCAGCCAAGAAAGGGCAAAGAGACTTAGAAGGTACTGGAGGGAACTAAACCAAAGAGGAAATTATTGATGAACTGGTTGCAAGAAGAATGATGACAAGGAATAATTAAAGTACTAGCAAAGATAAGTCAAGCAAGCGCTACCTTAGGGCCAATTTACCCCTTAAACTCAATCCATCATCTAGAGCCTGCCTCCTGGAAACCTGCTCTTCTAAATACTGCTCCTGATTGCCTCTCTATGATCTCCAGCTGGAACCAGTCCTGTCCGTCACATCGTGCAGAAGGAGAAGGTAACAGAAACAAATCCACGCACACCTAGTCCCTGCACACAGCTCAGCAAATCCAAGAATTACATGCAATCTAACCCTCATGTATTCAGCTTTCAAGTACAAAGGTAAGTTCTACATCTCTTGAATGGCATCATCTTCTCTTTGCTGCAAAGTCATAAGTCTGGCTTGGCAACACGACATTTGAAATAGCAGGATGTCCAATGTATGAATGCATGTTTTTGTGAAGTAATACTAAGAGTTATGATGTTTAATATTAGAGATGTTCAGCCGTGTAGCTGTAGACCAGTACCAGATACTTCCAGACAGTCCATGCCTAAAAGCTCTACGGCTGTGGTTGTGGCCTCTTTGCTTGCAGATTAATGTCTCAAGATAGTATAGTATTTCTTGTTCCCATCTGTCTTTCTTAACAGGGCAATCTATTTTGTTTCAAGATGATGCATCTGTTTGTGTCTAAAGGTGTATCTGACTCAAAATAGCCTTCAGTTAACTCAGACCATCCTCCCACTTCTGATGTTTTAAATGAAGCATTTTATAAAGTGCCAGGCCAGCCGACTTAAAGTGTTTTTGAAATGACTCATCAAAAATTAGTTTTGTAGTATATTTTACTCCAATTCTACCTCGTGTTGTGAAGACAAAATTTACAAAAAAACAGTTTTGTTGCTGCTGTTTAAACATAATGCTTTTTTCTGAATGTCATACAACGTAATTGTGTTTCAGCTGCTATCTGGGTTTCACTCTTTTAAATAGAAAGATGTTTGAGCAAATGTTACATCAAGTTACTTGATGTATGAAGCTGCAAGGTTGTTGTAAAGTTTTAAATGAAATCCATCCATCCATTTGCCTACTGGTGCCCATCTCCAGCAAACATCGAGCAAGAGGCCGGGGTCAACCCTGGACCTGTCACCAATTGTGAAAGAATATATTTTTTGAAAAAAACAATAAAATAATTGGCCAAAAATGTCTGAGATTTTCGTATTTGCCCACTGGTAACTTTTTAAACGTTATATCAGACACCACCACTAGAAGGGAGCTCGAGAGCAATTTGTCAAGCACTCTGACACAGACCATTAAAAAAGTTGAAAAATAGTTGAACATATTAACATGTCAACATATTTTTGCTAGTAAACCTTCCATTTTACTTCAAAAATTAATTATTGTTAAACCTTACGATTTGTTCTCGCATTCCCCTAATTTCTTTTTCAGTTCGCTTCAGTACTCAATAATTACTCAACTGGTTCCCCTTCCAAAAATCACCTTTCTCACTGTACTGATGTTAGCTGATTTATAGACCTTCTCACTTACTTACTCGTCACCTTTTTTGTTGCTAATTTTTACATACTCGTTTTGGTTCATATCTGAAGTCCTCTAATCGAGGTTTATGTAATAAACATTTTACCATGCATTCAATATGCTATGTCTGTCAGTTTGTTATTAATATTTCAGTTCTGCACAGATTTTAAAGTTTAATGGTACATTCACCTCTGAGGGCATTTCATATTTCTGATTCAAGAATTGTTGTAGTTGTCCATACCAGAGATAAAATAGGTGAGAATGAGAAGATACATGCGACTGAGGGCTGTTTGAAGTTAAGAATCCTTTCCCTTCAGAGTCCCTTAAGTGGGCCTTAGCTCTATGGCGCACCCCAGCTGTATAACTATGAGCTGTCGGCTTTGGAAAACCCACAGCTCAAGGTCTTGGAGTTGAAGCAAAAAAAAGAAGCAGTAACAGATTGGAGAGTATCTATGAAGGACAATGCACTACGGAAATATTTAATTTCTTTAGATAGATAGATAGATAGATAGATAGATAGATAGATAGATAGATAGATAGATAGATAGATAGATAGATAGATAGATAGATAGATAGATAGATAGATAGATAGATAGATAGATAGATAACATCTACTTTTAAATCAGTTCAAAAAAGACCTGAATATTAAAATGACCTTTGTTATTTATTAAAAATGAGCAGCCTTGAATGGAGCTCACTCTTAATCTGCCTGTCTTGATTCAGCATCACTTAATTTTGAAGTATAGAACTAAAAAAGCTGACAAAGTGAAGTTAGACCCCAGACCTCAGTAGTCTGCTCCCTAGGTACGCCCAGAGGGTACAGAAGCTCAGTGCTACCATCATAAAACACCTGAATGTTAAGTTGAGCTGTCGATTAAACAAGACAGTAAAGTGAAGACAATCAAGACTTATACATCTGGCTGCGCTGCAAGTTTGAATCACTGCTTTAGACAATACAAAATGAGTAATTTCAATGCTAAATCAGTGTTTTAATCAAGGCAATGGAAAATAAAGATGATGATTCACTGTGAGTTTTGCTAACATTTGTAAATATATTCAATTGCTATCCTAATCTCTCGAGTAGTTATGTCAGATGGTGTTAAAAAATAATAGCTGAAAATGTATTGTGCGACATTTGTGCTCGCTCTTGAATTTAGGGGTGCCGATGAGTGTGATTGCAGAGGCTTCCTGTCCTTATCAACGAGCTCTGTGTTTAACATTGTACTCAATTATGCTTTAATAACACATTTGCTTAGTAACAGTCTATAAGTGTGGAATTCTCTTAGTACAATAACCTTGATTAAAAACACCACAGAGACACAAACATGAACACAGAGAAAGCATGATTTTTTTGTGAGAAGTAAAATTCATATCAATGCTACCTTGCAGCAAGAAGGTTCTATGTTCTTGCCATTGTCTGAAAATGAACATGGTCATGTTAATTAGACACTCTAAACTGTCCTTTGGTGTGTGCACTTATATATACCACACATAGTGGACCACTTTCATTCAATGCATTTTTTTCGCTTAGCACTTTTTGAGACACCCAAGGACATTTTACAACAATACAAGAATACACAACAAAACAATGCAAATAAAACAGTGGAAAGTGTTGACCTTTTTCTGCATATCTATCTATTTATTGACGATCTATTCCACTATTCGAGTTAGGTTCGGGTGTATGGTATGAGTTACATTTTGGGGAAGGTTAGGAAAAGACTAGTAATAATGACACTTTTGGTGGATCAGGTGAAAGAGCTGAAACTATGGTCCTCAATGCGGTTCAGGTCTTGCTCTTTGACCATTTGCTGCAGGTCCAGCAATAAACTAGTAATGGTTTTGGGTTAAGGAAAATTACCCGCTAGGTTAGACATGAATCGAGTTACTAAAATTAAAGGAAGTCAATACATAGCCTTTAAACTTCTAGTAGTTTTTGAATTTAGAATTATTGAAAAATTTTAATGAACAAACTGCTAATAGCATATTTGATAATTAATGAAAAACTTTCAGTGGAATAATTTTAACTAGTCTGACATCAACAAGTGTAGGTAATCTTTCAGAACAATTAATCCTAACCATGTCAGGCTGGTAGCCCCTGCTAAATATCATTAATCTCAGTGTGTCTTATTAAACGTGCTCTACTTGGTTTAAGATAAAAATTCATAAAGACTGATCCGCCCAGAGGTGGGGCTGTTCGTGACAAGGTGGGATTTGGCAGGTATCTGCTGGTTTAGCAGGTAACATACAATTCATCATTCAGAATAAGAGATACAACCATCCGAAAACCAGTTTAACATGCTTCACTACACCAGGAATAGGGAGGGAGCTACAGTACGAAAGGGCTGAAAATAGAAAGGGGTAAAGGTGCAAGACTTAGGATCTTAACTATTTACATGACTCTCAATCTAAGAAGTTACTCACAGTGGAAAGTGAATCGGCCTTCAATCACAACATGGTCTCAGACGAGGGTGAACGCTGCATGCGTTGACTCCCTACCCGAACGTACACAGCAAAAGTGTCGAAAGAAATCCACAAGAAGGCTGTCACCATGGAGCTGCATTTCTTCACACTGTATCCGGTTTTATGCTTTGGTTTGAGTCCAAAGAAATGACCCCCCCTGATTCACTTATTCAGAGCTCCCTTAAGGCCAATTGTGATCATTCTTATTTTGTGTCATTATGGCGAGTCATGCAAGACTACAGTGTTGTGGGACAGCTTGTATAAAGTAAATGTCCTGTTGTTTTTATTTGGGACCAGATTTTGAATACAATTTTAAAGATACAAGGCACCCAAAATACAGTTGTGTGTACTACACTGCACTATAATTAGCATTTGACAACTTTCATATTTGACTACTTTACCAGGGAGAAAAAAACTAATGGGATTATTTTTTTATTGTATGTCTACTGTATGAGTTATTTAAAATGAGGCATTTGTCACTACTAACTCCTAATAAATGTACAATATGTTATTAAGTTGTAATTCTGCCCATAACAGTTTCTTATTCTTATTTTTAGATTTTTCCTTTGTGTAACTCTGCAGGGTTCCATCTTGCCCCTCACTGTACAGATTTACTCTAGAAATTTCCCACTGAGGGACAATAAAGGATATTTTGGTTCATCTATTCTAAAATCCAGTTCTTTGTTAAACCACTGACATAAACACTTATACCTCAGTAAGTCAGACTTTCAAGAATAACATGTCAGACATTCAGTTCAAAAAGTGACATTTGCATAGGTTTATTATATATAAAATGGTATGTATCAAGGTTTCTTTTTTCAGATAAAGATTTCTGCTTATTTAAATTATTTTTGGCTTTATAGCGAAGGAAAATCCACAATATGTTTTCACAGGAAAACAAAGTTTTTATGCATCAGCTTTGTGGAAGTGCATCTTAACACGTATGATAAGTTGTGATATGATATAATAAAATGTTTAGCTTCAAACATATTTTGTCCAGTTATTTGTGTGCAGACAAAACGGCGCCGAATTTTGTCAATAACTGGTGTTTTAGCTACTCTGTGCTCGGTCCGATACAAATTTTAAAACAAAATATTAAAAAATTGTTAATAATTTTTTTGGCAAGTTATAGAACCAGTGCAAAAAGCAATAAGAGACTGTATTCAGTTTAGTTTATGACCTTATAACTATAAGTTTTGTGAGCATAATAATTCTGTATATAAGTTCCCATTGGTCAAAGTTTTTAGAGTTTGTTTTAAAAACTTTAGAATCATACTCTAGTATTTTCAATTGATTTTGATCTGTTTAAATGAAAAAGAAATATCTCAAGGAGAAAATGTATGGAAAAAAAAAGGAAAAAGATTCATTTAAACCAGCTTCGCCACATGAGTAGTCTCAACGCTGGTGCTGCGTCAGTGAGAACCGTCGGCTCTGCCATCTCTCACCATGTCGCCTCCCTCTTCTCCCTCTTTCTTTTATTTTGTTCATTCTCTGCCTCTCCTTCCCCCTCCGTCCTTTTCCAGCCAGCCCCGCCACAAAGCCCCACCCACAGCATGAGAAGACAGGGAGAGGAACATGATCTAACCACTCTCCCAGAGATATTACCTCAGCAGCCACCTCCACCCCTTGAACACACATGCAAACAAAAAAACTCCCACCTCCCCTTCTGTCATACCTATGCACGCCACCCCCAACCCAACACGTTCACTTCTCCTTCCCACCCTCCAATCCCACCCTCGTCCCGCGCTCCCTACACCTCAGCTGCCAGGCCGGGAATGTTTTTCTAAGCCTCTCCTACACAGTTTTCACACAGATTCCCGCTCCCTCAACATACAGCGGCATCCCACACACCCTGGGCACAGCTGACCCACTGAGAGAGGAGGTGGGAGAGCTTTGGTTAGGCAACAACCCATTCGCTGAGGGACCGGCATTGTGACTGTATCACTAAAGAGATTTTAACTCTTTGTCTTTTGATAGTTAAAAGAAAAGGCAAAAAGTTTTTTGTTTTAGTTTTTATTTCTAGTTTCGATCATTTTCTGGCCCACATGTTTCGCTGTGCAGCTTTCATGCTGATTTTTGCAGAAGTCTCGTTGAGGCTGTGATGATGTGGGGTTTGACAGGATGTGGTGTAGGATTCATTCCTCTCCGCAGAAACAAAGAAGTAGACAGAGGTAGACGTCTTTAAAGGTTAGGGCGTCTGTTATCAGCAGGTCTCAATACCTGCGATCAGTCTGTTGTGGGTTTCTCAGCAGGGAACCATAAGCAGAAACACCATCCATCTGTGGGCTGCAGCAAAAACTCAACCCCTGGTGGAGCTGTAAAAGAAACTCCTGAGTATGAGACAAAGCAAGACGGCCAAAACTCGCTTCTCTACTCTCAGATTGATATATAGACGAACTGAGGTATATGAAACCTTTGCCTCGTAGGAGTCCATCTGTTACTCAAGAAAGAAACTGTGACTGCCTGCTAACATATGGAGCTTTTAGCAATTAAAGATTCAGAGCGATCCCCTGGGGTTTGAAGGAAACTGAGAAAAAGAAATTAGAGCAAACAATTAAGACTAATCATTAATAAGCAGTGATAAGTCTTTAAACTAAGGTTATTGTACCTAATGTGCTAATGAGCAGCTGTTTGTTTTGAAAAGTTTTAAACTTGCCAAACTGTCAAAGAGGAAACACAGTTTGTATGGCAAACCCCAACATGTTTTAAGGGAAATATATCAAGTGTCTGGCAAAAAAGAAGCAATATTCAGTTTATGGACATTCTTGATTGTTACACTAACTTTCTTTTGAGACAGCATCTCTGACCGGAAACGCTTTGCATGTTCCATTTTCAATATGTGTTTAACACAGGAAGATCACTGGTGGCACATCTCCCTCCCACCTACTTTTTTTAATTCATTTAAATAAAAAGCAGTTTCCACGTAAAAAAAAAAACCTGCCCAAACCTAGAATGATGCATTTTTTCTCCCACATTTAAATCTTTCTGAATAGCAAATTAGGTCAAGGATGACCTGGGTGAATACTAATGCAGTTTTCTAAGGCTTTGAGAATCTGTTGAAACTGTATTGCAGACCAATAGACATTAATAGAGAAACACGCAACAGTAGGCTGCCAGCAGGACACCAATACCGCATTAAAGACTAATCTAGGGGTCACGGAGGAAACTAGCACAACATGCAAAGCTCTACAAGCTTCATCTAAGGTCAGTGTTCATATACCATTGAGGTTTGTGATTGTTTTATTGGTTTACTGGCAAGCTAAAATAAATGCTCATAGCATATTTGGCAAAAAATAGCACTGTTGAGAGAATATTTTGTGGAGTAATGACAAAAAAGTAAGTTGGTAACAAGCATTGGGTAAAACTGACACTGAAAACTTGGCGATGATGCTGAAGTTGCTTTGCTGCTTCAAGACTTGGATGCTTTGCCCATTTCAATAGAAAAATTAATTCTGCTCCCGGATCAGTGCCTGACCTTGGATTATGTTGCAGGACAATAATTTTAAAGCTCACTGCGAATTTCATCTCTGCAGGCCTTAAAAACAAAAACAAAACTAAGGTGTGGACTGGTCTAGTAAAAGCCCGGATTCTAATTTAATTGAAGTGCTTAGCTAAAACACTACAGTTAAGTTAGCGTAAGAATAAAGAGCAGGGAAGCTAATCAGGGGTTAGCAGAAGCAGCTGGGGCAGAGAGCAGGCAGACGGAAACCATCTGGAAAGGAAGGCATAAGAAGAGATCTGGCATAAACAGTACACATAAAGAAACACAAATCAATATCTACAGTACATCAATAATATAGAAATGGTCAAAACTGAAATTAAAATAACCCTAAAGTTTTAAACATCTATGATTATAACAACGTCAAATAAAAATGGTGAGCTATTCATTAAAAGAATGAAATAAGACAATGCGAAAGTAAAAAATTGTTTTCATCATTTCAGTTCTTCATCCTTTATTTTAAAGCTTCAATGTTGCAAATGCCAAATATATTGCCTGTGTTGATTATAGAAACTATCCCTTACACGGTTGCTGCAAATTATATTTATGATATTTTCTGTCTTGCATAAGGCTGATCTACATATTGAAGGAAGATTTTTGGAGCTGACCCTACATTAAAGTTAAAAAAGCAAAACAACAACTGAAGATTGTTTTTATTCAAGCTCACAGCTGTCTAATTGACCAGTGATCATGAAACAAAGCCAAACGATTCTTTATTAAAAAAACATTTTATTTATGTGATTTAAGTTTTTTTTCTCTTTTCTCTGTTTTTTCTGATAACAAACAAGAACAAAGTCAACTGCTTATCCTGTGACCTGCTATTCAGCTCAGATAAAATACTGAGAATGAACATACCACTGAAAGGAAAAATCGCTATCTGGTGATTTTCTGCTTTTCTGCTTCTGCCCACATCTTCAACTCCAACATTTCATAGAGCTGCTTGTGATGTTTTATTTTGATTTGTTTTGAACATTTTTAGAGCTTTTATTTTAGTCATATCAATAAATCCAGTTTTTTCTTTGGCTAGAATATTTCGGGGTAACCTCAGTTTGCAGACGAAACACGGCCAACTTCAGCTCCTTCATGCTAACTTGTTTACTGTTTTCTAGACAGAGGCAGGGAAACGCAAAACAATAAAAACTTATATTCAGTAAACGATAATAATCCCCCTGGTCTATCAATATCCACATTATGATTATGGCCAGCAGAGAGGAGAGGGCGCTGGTCAGCAGAGGATTGTGGGTTTTGCAGTTTGGAGCAGCCAAAATAAGACATGTGGGCTGGTTGTGGATGTGACTACAGGGACCGGCGGAGCTCGAGAGTGTCCTGGCACAGAGGAGCAAACCACACACTGACACAAATGAGTGGCCTGGATGCCTTTCATCTCGTCAGGGAATTGGAGGCTCTTGTCAGAGACAAGCCAGCAGTTAAATACCACAAAAAGCACAAGTGACGGATGTCAATGAAAAGGGGGGAAACATGCATCAGTGAAAGGACAGGAAACATTTTATTTAAACATCTTTTCGGAGACATGATCGTGAAAAATGTTTGACTTTCCAAAGCTTTCAGGCTGCTATTATTTTGATAATTCTATTCTGACATGCATCTTCCTACATAACATCGCGCTTCGTTTTGTTTTATTGGGGATTTTATGAGACCAACACAAAGTAGCACATAATTGTGAAGTGAAAGGAACTATTTTAAATTGCTGTTTGAAAAAAAAGATTTAACTATTTTAATTAATTTACTTTCAGATAATCTTAAATAGAATCTATTGCAGAATATGTGTGTTTAAAACATTAAACAGAGTCCACAATTGTTTCATTAAATATCAACCCAGGTATTCTGTGGAGACATCAGAGGTATTATAGAGAACATTAGTGAACAAACAGCTTCATGGATACCAAGAAAAAGTCATAAAAACGGTATGGCGACATTTGATTCATTGCATGTAACGAAACATATACCAAGCTTTAAAATTTTTTGGAGGGCTGTCCAAAGCTATCATTTAAGATGAAAAGACTCTGGCATATCTTTAAGAAGACATGGCCACATATATTGACAGTCTGGGCAAGAGGAAGCAGATCAGAGTCCCATATAGACTCTAAAAGAACTGTAAACATGCAATAGGGGGGTTGTTTTGACATAAATATTATTAGCGGTGCACTTTATAAATATGACCTTAAGAGGAAATCCATTGTTAAGGCAAATGTCAAACATGTGGAATAACCTGTTCTGGTAGAGGAGACACCATCTACGTTATAAGACATGGTGGTGGCTGCATTTTCATTGTGGGGAGGCCCTTTTTCAGCCTGAAAAATCTCCTTTTAGATGCTGCAAAAGACTCTGGACTGACACAGAAGTTCACCTTCCAGCAGAACGCAGGTAAATACACAGCTAGAGCTACAAAGCAACAGTTAATGTAGTGTATATTTATTTTTTTTAAACTGACCAGTCAAACTCCAGACCTAAATCTAGGAGTCTTTGCTTATTGACCATGTCTATTATTTTTTGCCTAAACTTTTGCTGTTTTGGGGAAAAAGAAAAGGCACCTGTTTTGATCACCTCTAAATACAGAATATTTTCCATTTTTTAAAATAATAGATCATTTTAAATGCATTGATGTTTACTGCTGCAATGTGAAGTTCAAGGGAGGTCTGTATTTCTGCATACCAATGCATGTCTTACCAACATTTAGTATTTGCAACAAACTTAATCAACACATTTTGCACACCTGCCAGTGTTTGGACTTTTTTGTAGGTATTTTATCTGCAGCTGGAGCTTCCTCACTGCTTGTGTTGAATTATTGTACCCTGTTTTGTCTTTTTTTTCTCTCCTCTAACATGTATAGGTGGTAAAAAGCTCTCATGCCTACTTTGGTTTTTATCGTTGTCAGGTCAACCTTCCCACTCTACACTCGACAGCGCTGGAATGAGATGGGTTTAGCAGGGGGGAGAGGCTATCTGGGACGAGGAAAACTGCCGCAAGCAGGTGTTACTGTGATGAGAGGAGTGGAGGGGAAGAAGGCAAATGAAAAGGTTAAAATAATAACAAACTAAAACATTAGAGGACACAATTGATGCACATTGGAGTTCATGATTAAAAATGAGAAGAAGTATGCAGATGAGGGCCACAGTTTCTGTCTTTCAACCCTCCCCACAGTATAGGAACTGTGTGGAAGTGCTGTCCTAGCTCACCCTCTATGAACTTCTTTTACATGAGATAAACCGTGTGCAACCGCTTGTGCTTCTCACTGTGCATGTGTGTGTGTTTGTGCGATTACACTCCTCTGGCTTGCCAGCTGCCAGTGTGTAGCACTCAGTCCAGCACAGGCGAAGCCTAATTACAGACGCACGGCTACAGATTTAGCCGGCATGCTAACCATAACTGAGGAGGCAGAAGGGAGGGGATCACTTGGAAAAGTCACGGCTGGACTGGAGCTCCGTCGGAGGGAACCACAGGGACAAGGGAAGGAAGGAGGTGGAGGCACGGAGGGGGTTACTACTATTTCTGCATCTGCTCCTGCTCTCATTATTTATCACAGCAGAAGTTTCTGCAAGCAGAGGAAACCGGGCAATTGACTCCACACAACCCCCGCCTCACCCGCGCCTCGTATTCCTCCATTAAAGGCAAGGTGTCCAACATGTCAAATGGTTCATGTACACACAACTGCGTTTGGCGCCTCCATTCGTATGCGCCAGCGTACGTCTTAACCGTTATCTTTAAGGCACTTGTCTCCAACAATACGAACACCCGGGGTGACACGGAGAACGCACGTCTCATTACGGGGGGATAGATTACTCTCGTGTCTGACATGCATTAAACGACAGAAAGTTTTCTCGGGTTGCCAACTCGGAACTCAGCACGCAGAAGTGTGTGCACACGTGAGGGAGGACCATGTAAGTAAAGTGCGTGCGTGTGTGCAAAGGCATGTGACGGGCAGTTTCAGAGACCAGGGAAGGTTGGCAGTTAAACTCTGAGCTCACCCACGACTCTACCACTTCCACCCACAGTGTCCTCTGTACAGCTGCTCTCACTGAGCCAAACTCACACTTCTCTTTTTCTTTCTGAGCTTCTCTCCATCACTCCCACCCTCCCTTATCCATGGATCCATCCATCCATCTTTACTTATATGCTCCATTTTCTATTTCTAATTCTCCTTACACTAACAGTTTTCACCTTTTACCCGACTCATTCACCATGTTTATTCAAGCACTCTTTCCTGCCAAAGGCTATTCTTTCGCAAACAATTTTTAACTTCAAGACTTTCACATAATTTATGCACATTTTAAGATCTCTCTATACAAAACTAAAATGGCTCCTGGAGGTTGTATCAGTTTAATCATGCCAAAAATAGATTTACATATAGATTTGATTTAAGAGATAGAACTCTGAAGGCAAGTACTCCTCGTAAAACCATGTCTAGTGTTTATTCTTCTTTCAACACCAACACCTTCATTAAATTATTGTATAAATAATTCATGGCTCGTTTGTATAAAAACATGACTCAGCCACGGAAAAGAAAAAGTCATCCACACGAACAGAGGAGCTGACTCACACAACAACACTGAAAAGAGCCCAGTGTCTTCTGTTCATGAGGAGCTGGTTAACAGGGATTGCCCTTTCATTGACTAAAACAACTTTGCTAAACTACCTTTCACCTTCCTGCTACTAACCAACCTTGATCTGAAATCCCAACTTAGGCGTTTTTGATTTCTATTCCATGATTCCCGATTGTATGTCTATTTAGTGATGTAGCTGTCCTCTGGAAAGCAGGGAGAATAAATTGACAAAATTGATAACCTTTTTTGGAACATGGCAGTTTTGCACCAATTTAACTGTAAGGTCTTAAAGCGATTATTCATTATTTAAAAATAACTGGTTCTCTCCCATTCAACCTGCCTACCCTTATGCATAATTTACAACGGATACGAAAATTGGAGTTTGAAAATGCCAGTATAAAACTTTGTTGTAACACTCTGCAAACATGCATCCATAAAGTGCTAATTTAAAGCCAAATCAAGGTCAGGAAGGCTTTGAGTTTCTACCGTATCCAGAAATGTTCCCGTCTGTACAGCAGAAGAGATGTTGCAGGATTTAAAATAAAATTGCTAGTGAGTGTATCTGAAAACCAAACAAAATGTGTAGAGTGTATAAAACTAGCTCATTGTTGATTTATGGGATTGTTAGTCCTAAATAAAACGTAAATATTATAAAGATGTGAGGGGAAAACAATTTAGTTTTATTTTAGTTTTGCAATAAAGATGCAGTTGTATTCTACGCTGCCAGGATACACCTTTAATCTGAGGTTTTTACAATAAATCTATACTACTTGATACTTACATATGTTTATCTAAATGCAAGCATTAATCAATGTTAAATTTAATATGTAAAATATGCTAGAAAATAATCTGAATCATAACCAACCTTGTAGACTGAAGGGAGCCCTTAGCAAAATTCGAGGCTTTAATTCCTTTACAGTTGATTTACCATGAACTCACTAATTATATCTTTATCAGACATTTGGAGCTTAACAATTTTTATGTTGACCATTTCAAACCTCTTGACCTTTACTTCATTTACGTGTTCTGTTTATGTTACTATATGTTAAACGTTGCATTTTTCTAAGTAAAATTATAATGCTGCAAAAAAATCTTAATTTTTTGTAAGCCATTCACAAACATGGAAATAAATATTGCAGATGTTGTCTGTAAATGTCGGGTTTCTTTGTATGAGATATCAGTTGGGCAACTTTCTTAGTATTGGAAAAAAAATCAAACAAGTAAATGTAATTTACAGTTAAGTCACTAAGCAAGATAATTTAAATATAGTATAATGCACAATGAATTCACAATAACACCTATAAAAACAGAAAAAATAAAGAATGTATAAAACGTGTGATCCTTTAATTAAAAATGTTCAAAAAAGGAGTCTTTCCTTCTAGCGGTTTATGCAATGTATGTAAATCTTTCACATAGATCTGCAGCTTCGACACACAAGAAAGAAGGGATAAAGCTCAGGAGGTTGGTATATGGGTAGGTAGGTAAGTCTCAATACTATAGTATTGAGATAGGATGCTACATGTGTGTTACGTTGACTTAGGAAATGTTCTACCTACTAAATTTCCAACAGTCAACTCTAAGTGAAGTGATGGGGAACGACATCACCTCTGCCATAAAGTGGCAGGCAATGCAAAATCACATTTTGAAGTTAGTGAATGCTTAAGCGTGTAATGTTCAGAAGCTGTCTGCTTTCTGCGGGGTCAAAAGCTACAGACGACAATGTTTTACATGTTATATGGCTTTCAGATTAGCTCAAAAAGAGTGAGCGGTGAGAGAAGAGAAGTGAAAGAGCAGGGACTTTGGCCTTGATAGGTCTTGATAGAAGGATAATGTTTTACATTAGCCATAACATGTAATTGTGAAAACAGAACATATTGCTTTAAAAGAAGCAAAATCAAATCCAGGTTATACATGAGGATATATTTCCCATCTTTGATGGATCAATAACCTAATCTATGTTTTATTCTGTGTATGAATACAGATTGTATCTCTGTTTAAAGGAGAACAAAATAGGGGTTTAATAAAATAAAGGCAATTATATATTTATATATATATTCTTTCATTTGTTTGTCCCCTTGATTAGAAAAGGAAGTGTATGTTAAAAAAAATAACATTCTGGCACATTTAGTGGGTTGCTATTGCACAGCATGAAATAGTAAAATGGAGAACTGGTGTGTACCACATGCCACAGGTCTTATGGCAACCGAAGCAAACAAACAAAAAACCCTGCAAGTGCATGGCAAAATTCTGCAGTGTAACCCAATTACTATGCCCACAAACTCACAAATAAGCATTGCCCCCCTAAACACAATCTTCTACCCTGTAACACCAAATACATATCTATATAATTATGATTTATTACTAATTTTTTTGGCCTGAAATGTGTGTCATATACCAATATTAGTTTATTGCATGAATAAACCTGCAGATAATTGAAGTGTGGCTTAACCCCAAAGATCACCTTTTAAAAAGAAAGAAACAAAAACAGCACTCTTCTAAACTCTGCCATGTCAGGAGTGCAGCATGGGAAATGAGGAGTGGGTGGGTGTGTGACCCGACAACCTACCAGCAGCTCGCTTAGGGCTCAGCTGCATACCGTCAACATCTCCCTGCGCTACAGCTCAATCGATTGGCCTCATTTTCACACGTACAGAAGGAAAACCAACTGTTTTACAGTTGTGTTGCAAAACGTCTGCGAACTGGGGGAGGTGGAGAGGAAACTGCATCGCAGATGGCTGTTGTGTTTCTTGAGCACTCAACAGTCTACTCACCTTCTGGGCTCGTTATCAGCTGTACGTGGTGTTTTCTTCTTTTTTTGTTTTATGAGAGAAGGGACATGAGCGTATGGCTTGTTAGACTATATTATATTTAACCTTGTACTTAACATGACTGACACTGACTGAAAGCAGATTTTTGCATTTAAATCATGCCATACTTTCCCTTTTCCACCTACCAGAGGAATCAGAGCTTGTTAAATTTATGTCTGTTGACTGGACATTCAGGACGCCTCTTCACGGAAACGCGAAATGTTCTTTTAGATGGCCCCATACTGTCAGAGGATCCTGGAACATAATTGTCTTTGACGTTGACATTTTTGTTATTTTCTTTTTTTGCTTTACTCACTGATACAACACAAACATGTAGTAAAGGTAATGAGTTTGCTCTAGTATAGAGACTGCAAAGACAGAAATTCATCAGTTGATACTGACTGGAAGGACGGACGGACAGACGGACGGACGGACGGATGGATGAATTTTCCATTTGCTGTTTTCCTGTTTTAACTCTTATTAAGACCTGGAAAATCCAATCAAATTCCATATTATTCATTCTGTAGCCTTAAAACGTTCATCCATCAAACGTATTGACTTCCGATGTACGAAGATATCCACTCTGAAAGTCAGGTAGCTCAGCATTTGGACAGATGGTGGTGGTGGTTCACTCTTGCTAATCACAAAACTCACACCCAGCAGGGTGGCTCAGTGTTTACAGAACCAATCCTACAGCCAAAGCAACAGTGTTCAAGGAGCCTTGTCCGTGTTGATTAGTTAGTAAGAGTTGACCTTCCGATATATCTGGAGAATTGGAATGTACTGTGGCAGAGAAAAAGTGGAGCAATGCGTTGCTTAGTAAAATAAAGATTGGTGAATACTGAGAAGATATTTAGTGCTATGCCTTATTGGTCATGTCTACAGTGTGTTGCTATGGTGTCCAGTTAAGCATTGCAATTAAAACTTCCATGTATTTCGTGACGTATTTTATTCAACTGATCAACACAAACGTCTGAAGTGAAATAAAGATGACATAGGATGTTTTTTATTTAATCACAGCTAGAAATGTATCTATGCTAGGACAATTGCACCGTGCCATGTGAAAACGGGCATCCCCACATCATGTTGCCGCCACCACTCCACCATGTCTCTGCTAACAGGATTCATGTTTGCTTTCTTTCAATATTGGTTTTCTTCTTATCCCTTAACCATAAAGACATAATATGTGTGTCTGTGTGGCGGTGTCATTGAACTTCTATGGGCAGACTGCATGTTTTAATGGACCAACGACCACCGAACATGGCAGATGCACTAAGTTCACCTGTGATCAGTTTTTTAATTACTCTTATACAGGTTTTGAACTTCTGATGCATGATTTGCACATGCAGTTTTATATTGACCATCAAAATACTATTAGGATTTTATTCCTGACTTTAGAAAACTTGGAATTGAAATTAGTTTAAAATTTTATCAAGTTTAATCATAAAAACTGTCAATACAAGCCTTAGTCTATAGTCAAATTGGGGCACTTTACAGATAGCATTGAATGTCTACTAAAAATATTATGCTGTGCATTGACAAGTGTATTAATTTACAACAATCTTATGCAACTACAAGCTGATGAATACAACTTTTTGCCGTTTAGGAGGATTTTGAGATACTAACTCAAGGTCTCTATGTGAAACAGTTTGTTACATTTCTTAGAAACACAACTCTAGTTGCAAACAGCTTCAAGTTAAACAGCAGAAACAGTTTCCTTTATATAAATAAGTCCAAACTAAACATTTATTGAATCTCTTCCCACTTTGTAGAATCACTGTCAGACTAAAATCAGTACTTCCCCTGCACAAACCGAGGTTAAATGTCATTCATATCATGGGTCAAAATCTTGAGTAACAACCTGAAAAAAGAAAAAAAAATAGCAAAGAGGAACTGTGGGTGTTCACACTGTGGCTTCGGACAACACTGATAATATCAGCTCGACAGTCAGCTATACCGTAAATGTGCAAGCTGGCGCGACTAAGACTGATGGCTGATCTTTCAGTTGCTTGATAGAAGTTTCCTCTAAACATAGTAGGAGCTGCAGGAGACAATGATGACATATTTCTTCTCTTCTATTTACACCTAAAGTTGTCAGTAATGTCAGTATAGGAGTTTTTTTTTTACTTTTTTGTTTTTGTTTGCAGGTGTAAATGTAAAATCTGAGTATGAGAACATTTACAGACAATCTGTGTAGATTGTTCAAAGGCAGTGAGAATTACCAACAGATAAAGGGATTGGTATAGAAAAAAAGAAACTGTACTAAATGTTGCAGATTTTACAATGTCTTTTATTTCATATAATCTTAGCTAAGTTATTTTTAACACCAAAACTACAATCTGTCTTTGCTTAAACCTTTTGTTTTTGCTCCTATACTTCCCTGTCAAATTACAAAAGCATCCACGCTACAGTTTTGTTTGAATGGGTCATTTGGTTCAAATTTAAGTTGTTTTTAACAAGATAAGTTCCTATTCGAAGTGCAAAAGCAGAAAAATAAAGACAAAATATAATTTATTGGAAGAAAAACTTAATTAAGCATCTAGTAAAAGCAGAAACTTTACTCTAACTACTATCTTGTAAGGTTTCTACTTTGGTTTAAGTTATGCTCTTGGTCACTTTGTCCTTTCATCAATTTGTACCTGTACAAACCGTACTGTGTCCACGAAAGTACAAATATATTGGTAAAATTTTTGTGAACAATTTCTAATCCCTAGTGTTTGGTTGATCCGGTGATACTCCTTTTAAGTGATTCTAAAACGTTTTTATATCTATAGTAAGACAAGCTTTAAAACTTAATGAAAAAAGTTTCTATCCTACCTGCTAACAGTATTATCAATTATTTATATATAAACCACGAGCCACAGTTTGAGAGTAGAGTTGCTGTGAAAAAGGCTTTTATGAAATTGCATTACTAAAATCAGAATGACTTATTTAAGCATATTTATGTATGTGTTTATGCCTCTTGTATGTCAGAAACACTGAAAATGGTGAATAACTTACATAAGTACTTGCAAGTTTGTCAAATAAGTTTATATAACTGATTTTAAAAGTAGATTAAACTATTGTTTTTTATATAGTAGGCAAAGAGGAAATTATGGTAAAATGTAGCAAATCGTCATTTGTCCAAGCCAGTATAAATTCTTTATCATTAACATTGGTGTACAAAATAAAAATTGAAATCAGGACTCTAAAAAACAAAATGCAATGAAGGGGATTAGTGGAAAGTTTAATTAAACTTATTAACATTAATGTTGGTAACAGTTTTAGCTGTGATAGTAGTAGTATTTCAGTTTATTACAGAGAGTCTCAATTTAAAACCGGATAAATTATACATTTCACAATAGTATAAACATATGAAGTCTAATGTATTCTGTGAAATCAGTGCTTTACTGTTTCATTAAATAATAACTTTTTGTTTGTTCTTTAAGACCAAATGTGTGTGAGAGTTGCAGAAGTTTTCATCACTTATTTACCTTCAATAAAAAGCAGAACAATAACACACCATGTGCTGTAAACATCTGACCATGTTTTCCTTTAATATATATATGTATATAAAAACGTTTATTGTAAATTAATTTTCACTAAAAATCTTTTTGTGTTTCAAGTGTTCTTCAGGGTTTTTCTCAATACTTTACAGACACACACACTTCCTGAGTGCTGCCCCCTGGTTATCTGTGCTGTATTATTTATTAAGTAAAAATAAAAACCTTAATAAGCTTACTTCCTTGGGCACCAGTCTGTGGCCAACGGCACAAAAGGCCTCGCTGGGACCACCGGGATCTTTCCTGGGACTCTCGTTACCCCATTAAACACCTAAAAGTCACACAAACACATACAAACATTTTCCTACCCACACACATACACACTTTTAAGATGACATACTGAGTGTAGTTACTTTTCGTACCTTTACTTGGGTGTTTTATTCAAAAATGAAAAGATGATGTGGGATTTTTACAACTGAAACCCACTTCAAATACATTTCATTACTAAAAATAATCAGTTTTTCATTATGCAACTGACATTTCACCAAAACAGAGATATATTTGGGTTCAGCTGAGCATCATTGTTATGCAGGTGATTGTCTGGCATCTCTGGTAAAAAGCTAATGTATGCTACATATTATTCTATAAAAAATGTTTTTAATCTTATTTAATTTAATTCTATAAATCTCAATAATATAACATTTTTATAAAGAACATTTATTTTTGGAGATCACCCCGGCCCCACTTGTAACCCATTAAGGCCAGAAGGGTGAAAATAATGGATGGACATTATTTCCCCCAAAATTTTCCATTTTTTCTCAAGTAATACTAAAAGTATGTCCCCTAAAACTGAATAAGGAAAAGCCAAACCCAAATCAATGTAGAGAAAATGTCTGACAACCTTCATATTTTGAACCTCCACATAGAAATAAGAGGAAATTGCAAAAAACACTGAGACACAACAGACAAAATCTTTTTTTTCCTTCCTTTGTTTTCTGAGAACACTGATAGAACAGCCAGTACACCTTTTGCTATCTTTTGCATTTCTGCAGATGGAGGTAAAGAGGCAGAAATTTCTGGGTCAGTGTTGTGGGTAGACCATATCACACTGTTCAAAGGTGGGCCTTCACATGTTTTTTGTGTCTCAGTCATACAGTGATGAGAAGATGAGAACTATATAGATACGATGACCTGTTTAGATAAAAAATAAGCTTGATATGCATTTTGTGACTCTGAAGATGTGTTATGCTATTGTTTTTTCTTTGTTTTGCTTTTTTTTCAATTTCCAAATGGTGTACAACATTTATGTAATATTTAATTATTGATTGATTTTGATTTATCAAAATGATCTTTTAAAATTAGATGGATATTTCATTCCTATTGATTACATATAAAACGTTACATTTTTAAATAGCTGACAAACGATCCCTTTTTGTGTCCTGAAGGATGAGGATATGTATCTTCATCCCTTAGCCGGTAGTCAGTCTCACTTTTTTTTCTATTTCCATTTCCTCATCCCTCTACCTATCCATCCACCCACCCTCTCTTTCCAATGCCTTTCCTGCCGGCCTGAGAACCAGAGGCCCGGCCTTGGAGCATTGACCTCAGCCTCAGACCCCAGGAGAACGTGTCCATTACTGATTCCAGCTGCCTTACTGTCCAGCCTGTTAGTCCGGCTCAGACTGAAATAGCACCCTCATATCGTCTGCCTATTAGCGCTTACGTCTGCCCTCATCGCTGTCCCTGCCATTGTTTCACAGAAGGCTTGGTTATGGGCTGTTCATGGTATGGCCAAGGTGTTACAATAGGTATTCGCTAAAAGACAACAGGAAGAGGAAAGACATAGATGCAGTGACTATAATGAGTTTTCATTGCTTACACTCACTGCGCTTCTATTTTTAAGCATTCTTAATTCTAGTAATATTGCTTTAAGTAAAACGTTTATATGTTGGTAGATTTTGTATATTGAATTAATGTTAGTTCTTTGGCATTCGATTAATTGAAATAAAACAAGGCCTCATGCAATTCATGAAGTGCGTGAGAAGTGTCACAGCGTAAACTGAATGACATCACCTCTGTGATCACGTGATCTGCGGCTGTGGAAAGTTTTCAATGTCACTGCAGGGTAAGAGGATGTTAGAAAGCAACGTGGGGAAAAAACTAGGCGGAGTTGGCACTTACAAAGTCTAACAAATGAGCTGCAAAATATTTTATGGGAGGGGGGAAACAAACTGTCCAGTTAAGACTCCAGCCTCTATGAATATATATATATAAATATATATAAATATATATATATATATATATATATATATATATATATATATATATATATATATATATATATATATATATATATATATATATATATATATATATATATATATATAT
>JAVLVB010000002.1:11441162-11454174 GCA_032876305.1 Orestias chungarensis
ACACACACACACACACACACACACACACACACACACACACACACACACACACACACACACACACACACACACACACACACCAATCAACAGACTGTCCAGATAGTTGAAATCAGCAGAGATTGGCAATAAATAACCCTCAGCTGGCCTTCACATTCTGATTACAAAAGCGTGAATGTTAAATTTTGATACATGCACAGGAGGTCCTGTGTCCCGTTTTAAAGTTTCTTTGTGATAAAGGTAAAACCCACACCCCGTTTCTGCAGCACATGCAAGGCTCAGAACTTGCCACACCTCAGTGATTTGGGCGTTTCATAGTAGCTAATTCTACCCACAGACACTCAGTAAGGCACCCTACCTCTGATCATATCATTGCTGCAGCCACCAATACAATGAAACCCCCAAACTCCCCTCACCACAGGTCAACCACACAAACTTAAACACATTTACATGTAGTCATACTGGCTTGCAGAGTTGAATTTAAAATACTTTTTGCTTTCCATTTTGGGCCTGTTTGTTAAAGTCTGAGATTTTGCTTCTCAATCTTAAGGGTTTTTAAAGCTAAAAATTGCAGTTGTAATGTTTGAACTTTGTCTGTTCATCTGGTTTAATGGTCCTAATTTACAAACAGTGGACTGTTGTTGAAAAAAGAAAAACAAGTCAATGCTGCTGTAATTCACTTGAAAATATGTGTAGAGAATTTCAGCAACAGGAATGTTAAAGCCTGCAAAGCCAATAAAGAACTTCGCTGCCACCAAAATAATAATCTTTCACATTTGAAACCATTGAACTAAATTTGGTCTTAATAGCCTGTTTAACAGGTATGTGAGCACGCATGATTACAATGATCAAGATGAGCTTCTAAATATAACGCGTTACATGCAAAGTAATTTAAGACCTGCAAATGAATGCCATAGCAACACTGTTTTAGAACCTCGCCAGAGCAACATCAGTATGTGGGTTAAACCATCTGATGGTTTACAACTTTCTTTAAAGTTTAGAGCAACACATAAGTGAACTTAAAAATCCCTGCACACACTATTGTGTGTTGTAACATTTCTCACCGTATAAGGCAAAGTCCTCCAACAAATAAAAAATTGTGATGAGCCCAGGCCCTTTCAGAAAAAAGCACAGTTTTTTGGTGTTAGTAGTTAGATTTAGTATGAAGGTGCGAATGAGTTCAGGTTAGGTGGAGGGTTAGGCATGTACTGCAAATGTTAGGCTTACGGTGAAGTTGCAGGATTTATTAAATATCCCCCCACCAAGCAGCTACAACCATCCTACTGAAGTTTGGAGACAGCTCTCTAAGTCTCATTACAGTGTTCACTTTTACCTTTACAGTCGGGGGCAAACCAACCTAATTGTCTGAGGTTTAAACAGGGTAAGCCTGCCTCAAAATGTTGGGTAAAATGTTCTAATTATGTGAGACTAATCTGACAGGCCTTTCTGGAAAAAAAATATTTTGACTATTTATTTAATTTAATTCTTACCAGAAATGGCACTTTTTATTACAATTTTTAAAATGTATCTTTATACATTTCTCAAAATGTATGTGATGTAGGTTTACCATCTCCTTTTCAAATGAATGTATTTAACCTTTACTCTAAACATGGTATTTAAATGGGTGCTTTCTGCCTATGTTACAACCTTGAAATACATCTGCTCCTTAGAAAGCGAAAGCAGGGAGAGTAAGGATTTTCATGCACACACAAGCAAACTCAACAATGTGTAATGTTTTAATTAAGAAGCAAAACAAACGGGTTCAAAGACGACCACAGTGTCTGGGCCCAGTGTGGGATGAGATTTTAATAGGCATGAATTTGGCATAACCCTTCCTCATTTTTTCCCCGCTCTCATTTCAGACAAGACACCAAAGACGCAAGAGTTTGCTCCATTTTACAACCCATCCCTGCCCGGATGTCGCACTACTATGTTGCTGTAACGCGCTGCTCGGTTCAGACAAGGTCAAGAAGTGGGCTGAGATTTCTGATTCAACACACAAATAAGTGAAGAGGCGGATGTTTGATACAATGTCGCTTGCTCACACCGGGAAACTGTGTTAAACAATCAACTCTGTGCTTATTTCACGGGAGAGAAGAAGCATAGCAGGTCGTTAACATCAGCAGAAACTTGGAGATCCATTTATCATGGGGTGACACAGTTTACAGTCATTTTAATTTAAACGTGACGTTAAATCGTAAAGTTGCGTTCACATATATATATATATATATATATATATATATATATATATATATATATATATATATATATATATATATATATATATATAGTATGTGTATATATAGCTCTTCTATTTTTTTTTTGTATTTTTTGTTTTGTCCATGTATTGACCCACAAGGTTCAGGAAATATTCATGTTGACCCAGTTTTACAGTAGCCAAATGAAATAAAGTTTGATTTTTTAATCCAAAACCTAGAATATGGCAAATACACTGAAGTTTATGGAGTAAAGTCATTGTCAAAAAGGTGTATGCAAAACTCTAACATTCGTTTGTGTTTGATGTGTATGATCACATCAAACACAGCCCTGCTCCGGGTGGAGCAACCACTTGTTTATATAGAGATATATATTGTTATATCTCTATTGTTACATGTCTATATATATTGTTATATCACTTACCTGTGATGCTTCACCTGAGGCTGTTGCTCCACCCGGTCCACTGTCTTCCGACATCTTTAAATTTGGAGCCGGCAGTGAGATCACGGATCGATTACTCCGCCCCATGACTTCATCAGAACAATTTTTTATTGAATTCGTGTCCACAGAGAAAGGAGGAGTTCGTACTCGTAAAAGTTAGAGCTGGATTCATAAGACTTTGCACTCACAGCTTTTATATTCATACTCTCAGATTCACAAATATTTCAGCAGAATTCTAGGTACAACAACTATATTGACATATAAATGAGAGTTTTGTTAGAGTTTTGCATACACCTTTTGGACAGCGATCTTACTCCATAGATGTGCAGTTTTAATATTAAAACATAGTAATGCAGTAAAACATGCCATAAGCTAATGTTCAAACACAAAAGTTACTTTAATAGGGATTTAATTAAGGGATGACATCACACCGAGTGTCGTGTGGTATTTCTTTATGGTCTGTTATTCCATTTTTATAACTGAACCATCTTCACAGATGTAGTTTTAAATGTCCTTTTTTGGGGGTGTCTTGTTTTGGGCAAACTTGGGCAAAAATTATGGTGTGTCTGGCTACACTGCAGTGTCAGGTTCGATTTACAGTTGAAATGGAAACGCTTGATTGTTGCATGCATGAATGTATCCGATTTAAGCAAATAACTGGAGCGGTCACAATAAAGCATAAGTTACAAAAATTCGTGGTTGAGACAACAATAAAACTTTTATTAAACATGTATTTGAAATGTTTTTTAATCAAATTTAGATAAAATATATTTCAGATTTTTAAATAATATTTTATAATTTTAAAAAGGGACTTTTGGAGGAATGTGTGACCCAGTACCATGCCTACCATCATGCTATTCTGAAGGTCAAAAATATGTTTCCTCCCTCCTCCTGTCTTCCACCTGCTATCATTATCTCTCCCAATATCCCGACTTCTCCACCCTCCATCCCTACCTGTCACCCTTCTTTCAGCTCCCGCTGCTTGTCACATCCCTCTCACCTCTCCCTCTGTTACCTGACACATCTCGCGCCTCCCCATCTCCCAGCTCTGCCACTTTTCTCCCACCACCCGCTATAAGCCCTGTCCGTCCTTTCCTTCATATCTGTCCCCCCTCGCCCTTTTTTGGTTTGACTCTTCTACCTTTCCCAATCCCTGCAGCTCAGTCTGATCCCTTCCCTCGCCGTCGCTCCCTACTTTTTTGACACTCTGAAGTCTCGCTGTTGAACTTCCTTCTGTGTTCCATCTGCCCCTTTCCCACCTCTCCCACTCCCTTCCAGCCGACCCACCTACTCAACGGGTGCTCACCATGTATGCAGGCGGACTCCCACACATGGGCCAGAGCTGTCAACGTGCTCCTCGGACCCATCCGCTTTATACCGCACCTAAGCAGCAGGGGGAGTGTAAGGGTCCTGAGGGGAGGACAGAGGAGATTAGGACGGAGGAGAGGAGGACAGAGGAGAGGAGGGCAGAGGGTACCTCCTGCAGCGTCTGTCTCTCGAAAAGGGAGACTGAAACTATTTTATGTCGTGTTTTTGTTTGGACAAAATAGATTGCCCTTATTCAGCTTTGTTTGGCTTTATTCTTACATAACTAATACATTAAACTAAGTGAAATAAATTCTCAAAATATGTATATATATTTAACTTTCTTGCAGTTTTTACAGTACTTTTTCCTGTTTTTGGATTTATTTTAAAAGCAACATATCTGGCTTGTTTTTTTTTGTTTTTTTTTGTTTGTACAAAGGGCACAGTTCTATTCAACTTTAAACATGGACATTTTAGCTAATTGTAGAATTTAGCATATACACAACAAGTGTATTTTTTTCTTATTTTAATAGCTTTGATCTCTGTTTCCAATCTGATGGACAAACAATGGTTTACTGTTCTATTGTGGTCTGTTGTGTATTAATATATGTAATAAATATATGTATATTTGTTGTGATTTAATTGCTTTTTACATAAAATAACAATAATAGAAATGTAAAACAGTACAGATTTTTTGGTCATAATATAATATAATATAATATAATATAATATAATATAATTTGAATTAATTAGGGGTAAAGCTTAAAATTAATGGCTATCATCACCCCTAAATTAAAGCTTTAAAATTGTGGAAAATAACTAAGGAACATGTAAAATGATCTCCTAAACTATTGGTAATTAGCTAATATCATTAACTAAAGGTTTATTGTAACTATTATATCTGATAAGGTTCCACAATAGTGGTTACTGAATCAAGGAATCAAGGAATTTTATTTGTCATCACATCACATGTGGTAAATGAGGTGGGACGAAATTATAATCCCACGGTTTAGTTTACACACTGATAGCAAACCTTTCACAGACTGTGGGAAAATGTTTCAATAATAAATTCAGCTGAACTAATTTACAACAATTAGTTTGAGTGCCTTCAAGTTCTTCAGCGGTCTGTATAAACAGGTTACAACAGATCAGTTCTCTTACTGCAGGCGTTAACAGCATCATTCGGCACACGGCAGTGCTAGGAACTGTGTACTGCTCCCACCTGCTGGTTATATAGCTATCATGTTTTTTGTGGTTACTCAATAAATTGAACACCAGCCAATCTCAGGGAAAGTTACCGTGTGTTTGTCCTTGTTTGCGTGTATTTTACACAAAGCAATGTTCAATCACTTTCCACCCACTTAGTTTTTCTCTCCCTCTCTGTGCTAACGGTTTAGTTTCTTCCACACCTATCTCCTGCAGCCATTCAGCTTGAGAACAAAAGAGCGGGACAGGAAAAAGGGCTCCTGTGCTAGCCCCACTGCCCTGACGAACTCCACATGCTGACAAGCACCAATAATAAGTCACCCACTCTGAAACTAACCCCATGAAACCGTTCATGAAGCAATAACAGTTTGCTGGCCGCGGTTGTTTATGTCACACCGTTGCTCTCGGAAGCCACAGGAGGGGAGAGTTTGTGACCGTAAGAGATGCTGGGCCTGTCCTGTCTAATTCCATGTTTATGGCTTTGCCTTTTTTTAACACACGCAGACTGAGGCGTCCAGGCCGCAAGCGTATGGAAATATCATCATGGGTCCTCTCTGCTGCTAATTGGAGCCTCGGTACCTTCCCTCCCAGTGAGGACTTGGTTCTGACGCCAGCCGCAACCTCCGTCTCTCTCTCACTAGACAGATGTTTCCATCAAACTGACTTTAAGGTTCATACAGATGCCGGATAATCGACAAAGCAAACTTACATATCATAACGTTTTGACACTTATGTGCCCTCATTAAGACAGCAATGATGCAACACCTGCTATAAGAAATATAGTTCATATTCATTAGTTTAATTAGTTGCGTTTCCAAGAGTGTGCATAATTAGTTTCTCCCTTATAAGGAAGCACACACAAAAGTCTTTCAATAAACTGTTGTTATGGAAACTTTTTCTCCTCGAGATGCAACTATTTTCCCAGTTCTCTGTTTGTCAGCTTTAGAAATATATGAAAATGATTACAATAGTGCAATAAAATACTTTTTTAATAATGTATAATTATATATTTTTTGTTTATTCGCATTACCATCCTACACAAGGGAAAAGATAAACTTGGATTATTTTATTTTACCTTCTCTGTCATAGTTGTAGTTATTAAAAGCTTTTTAATTATGGCTAGGACAATATTGTCCTTTCCAGCCTTTCAATTATCAACAAACATCTTCTTTGCTTCAATGACATGATCTTTCATTTTATAATGCAAGATTTGTCGGATTGTAGAAAAATGTTTGTCTTTCCTTCTTTAAAATTAGGCTTGAAATTTGATCCTCTTGAGTTTCACAACCTGAACCATGGAAATTGTACTATCTAAGTTACGAAGTAAATTGTATCTTTCAACAAACAATGACAGTAGATAAAGAACATTTTGACTTGGATTTAACTTTTCAACACAATTCAACAAATACATAGAAATTTTTTTATTGATTCCTGGTGAACTAAAATATAAATTATCTCTGTAAATGTTTGTAGTTATTGAAAATATACTTTTTTTATATAAAACATGTTGGACGATTATGTCTGTCCATGTGTTATGTTTTAGGGGCTTTTAAACAAGAGAAACCAATAATTGTGATGGATGCTGTAGTGTCACCAATTTATACTTGTGCGGCACTGAAACAATTAAACGTTGCTGTTAGTTTTAAAAACTGTTTTGGTCAACAATGTTGCCGTGCTTGAAGGATTACCTCTGTGTACCAATATCGATCTGAAACTAAAAAGAACATTATAAGGAGTTTCTTTACCATCTGCACATGTTTTTAGTACAGCACAGTTCCCATAGCGTCAATAAATTTCTAAACAAACTTTTTCAAAGTTTTCGATCCATATAAAGTAAACTGTGCTTCACAAATCTGTGTAACAGGTTTGTAATTATTTGGAAATACTGCTCATTTTTTTCAGTGGCTAGGTGTTATTTCCTTTTAGGTGAAATTAGCTAATTTTTAGATGAAGAAAAGCTGCAGAATAATGTATTTGAGTCAGCTATTTAAAAGACCTCTCCACTTATAAATGCACAACAAGGGAGGAGAACTGAGTGCAAAATAGCTTGTGGTGCAGTGGGTGATGTGATCAAGGCAACAGAGTAATTATGGTATGCATAAGGACAGGATGCATGGTAGTGGTAAAGTAAAGTTAGAGAAGAACGGAGGAGAAATACAAGGTGGTGAAAGAAAGAGGCGAAGGATGGAACTTATCAGGTCTAACAATCTCAGAAAGACCCAGTAGTTACATATTTAAGTGACCTTGGGACAATTTTTTTTTCACTTGGATGTAATATTATTTATAGTATAAAACTGATCTATTTGATATTGCTTTCAACACTGCAAACATTATATATAAAACAGAGCTATCTAAATTAAATTTAGAAGTTCTACTTCATTTTTATCGGTAGATTTGATTTTCAAGTGGTATGTTTGGCCTCTATAAATTTCCAACTGTTTTCTCTCTCCTAATAAAACAATTTACTATCCGTCATACATTTCTTTAGTATGTGGTCCAGACTGCACAGCACAGGGTCTAACGTGAAGTCCTTAGGCTGCACTTCCCTTATACTCCACAAAGGGGCAGAATTTGACAGCAATGTTTGTTGAGTTTATTTAAAGTCTGAACAACAGATTTGAAGGATGGCTTTTAGATTATGGATTATTATATTTAAAACACTTTATTTGTCCATTTGTAGTTAAATGTATTATTCTGTCTCAAAAAGCAACAGTAGGATCAAAATTTGTGGAAGGGCTAGAGGAAAATGGATGGGGGAACAAATTTGTTCTCTTTTCTATCTTCTTAGGGTTGGGGGTATAGTTTTCCAAATTGCTTTTTGAGGCAGATGAGGCAAACCCTAACTGTAAATATTCTGATATAAGTATGAATGACAGAGTATTCTAGCTCTAACTTTGGTATACTAATGATGGCTGTGTATTATATAATTTAAAATGATATGATATGATATAATATGATATAATATAATACAATATAATACAATAGAATAGAAAAGAATAGAATAGAATATATGATGTCTTTTATTTCAACACAAAAAATACTGTAATGATGATATTATCACACCCTACAACAACAAAAAAATCAGTTACAATAAATTACTTTAGATTAATGTCATTTTAAGTCTTTGTTATTCATATGTCTTTGTTATTAGGAAAGTAGTTACATCATTACTAAATTAATTGTTTCATAATAGGTTATTTTTCATGTTAATGTAAAACTGTTATCAATGTAAGTTATTATTTTATTGGTGTGGTGTAAAATATTTAAGTAGTTCTCTGGGTGTGGGTAATTTAATCACTAACTGTAACAACAACAACAACAATAATAATAATTATAATAATTATAGTAATAATAATAAAAATATATATAATAATAATAATAATTACTATTATTGTTTATTTATTATTATTATCATAATAATCGTGATAATAATAACACTTTTATTACTGTTGTTTTATTTTATTTTGTAATTAATAAAACATTTTCTTATAGCTAGTTGTGGTTTGTTGGTCTTCTAAACAAAACTCTATTTCCCATGGTGCTTTAGTGTTGGACGCTCGTGTCAACGTCGCAGCCGGACTGAACGTCACATTCCTGCATACCCTTTCCCTCGGTGAGAGACGTTGGAGTTTGGACAGGATGTCTAATCTTCTTCCTCCCTCCTTTTTCCTGTGGAGAAGAAAAACAAAAAACCTCATGATGCGGCGTGTCTGACCTCGCAGTGTGATACAGGACTCTCCAACGGTTGGAATTCCTCATTTCGGGTAAGATTTAAAGGCGTATTTTAGTCGGGCTTTCTGTGAACCGTTGGAACCAGACAGCAGTTGTTGTTCTTCGTTTTTTTACACCGGGAGCCGCACAGACTGCATGTTGTCTGCAAATGAACTACTTTCGCTTTTTATTATTTTTGTTTTTGTTTTACAACCGCTGGCGTAACCGTTGGAGAAGTGTTAACGTTTTTACAATCCCGGGCTGCTACTGCTGTTGGTTGTTGTGCCTAGCCGCTAGCATTAGCCAGCTGGTTAGCCGCAAAGCCTGCGTCACCATTGTTACGGGTGAGACTTGGAGCTGGCTCCGGATGCAGCTCTGCTACGTTATCATGGCCCGTTTTTATTTTATTTTATTTATTTATTTATTTTGTCCTGAGTGTCCCCCACTTAGCTAGCGTGCATCACAGCTATGGTTGGTGCATGGGTGTGGTTGCATGCTAAAAACACGTACACGTGGAGGTTTATGTAAACATGGACTATTTTGAAGCTCTTTATGACATTTATTATTATTTGTATTTTTATTTTTTTAGATGCTTGATCCACAAGCTGTGTGCTAAGCCTTACAACAAAGAGAGAATCACATCTGAACCATTCAAACAAAACAACAAATTATAAATAAATACAGTAAATGAAGCCAGATCAACTCATAAAAATTACTGGAACATTTCCATGTGGCAAGGATTAACCCTAGGAATCAGTAACCGCTATTACAATGTCTGCATACAGATCCTGACTGTTACTTTTAAGCTGATTTCTCTGTGAAGTTTCTTTCCTCATTCCTGGCATTCCTGTTTTTCAGGGATTGATTGCGTCAGACTCACTTTGGTGAGGTGCAGGAATTTTATCCTGCTTTCACAAGACAGAAAGCAATCTATTATTAATGAGACAACGTGTTCCCACAGAGAATCCGACAATTGCTTTGAAATATCCACGCGTATACATGTTTGTTTTTAAATCACAGTGGATAACAGAAACAGAGATTTTTTTTTTTTTATGAATACTCCAGACTTGCGTATAAAGATGTTGTGCATGCCTAGAAACAAACCGGTTTTGTTTTTTCAATCTGATTACACTTGTCAAAGGATGTTCTGAGAAATCAGCCGATGATCAGAACTGGACTTGCTGGACAGTGCTAAGACTTTCCTCCTGGACCTGATTGGCAGTTTCAGCAGGGTAGTTGAAAATGGTGTAAAACCACTCAGAGAAGCGACAGGAGTTTTTTTGTAACAAGCATGTTTAAATCACATTTTTATGAAAGTTACTGACAGTGGGTTTAAAGGAAACCGTATCTTCTATGATATCTCGAGACATGTCTGCAGTTCATTCAGAAAGATCAAGACTTTTACATCACCATCATTTATCCTTTTTTATTCTTTTGTGCTTTCAGCCTCTGTTCATAAAAAAAAACAAATAAAATAAAAAAAGCAAAAAAAAGATGGACATTTTAGCAGCCCTGTAGAAATATTAGTTAAGATAGAGGTCTGCTAGCTTTAGGGAATAAACAAAGAGACTGGTGTTTTTATTAATTCGTACTTCTTATTATGACACATCTTAAAAAAGGAATAATATATCATGTAATATCTGCAGCTCAAAGCTATGCAAAAACCTGATATCACATTAATGGCTGAAAATCCTTAGTGATTGGTTTTCGAAATTAATAAATTACAGACATCAAATCAAACCATAATGTCTTTTAACTCGTATTTTTAGCAAAGACTTCTTTGGGGAGAGCAAAATGATCAACCTTGGGCTGCTCGGTCGGAGTTTTCTAGAATAAATATAATATTTTACTACCCTAACTTGCTAGTAGTTTCCAGTTTATGATTTGAGGGATCTGGTTTTGCTCATAAAATGTAAATGGACATTTTATTTCGCTTATTTTTTAATTTTATTTTTTAACTATGTTAAATATATTGCCGGCTTCATGTCGTACTGCTTTCCCAATAATCTCCCAAACCTGGGCTTCATAGATTCCATCTCATTATCATAAATCAACCTTAAAAAACATCATATACATTGTAATACTTATGATCACTGCTGTCATGAAACGCAGCTGTCTCCATATGTTTTTTCCCAGTCTGCATTTGCGTCTGTCCTCTGTAGAAACGGTGGGTGCGGGCCGGGGATCTAGACTGCTCAGCATTGCTGATGTGTAAACTCAGCCTGAAGCGTTCAGCAAGAGTCAATACGTGGTCATCACCCTATTCCGGTATGCAGTCCCAGGACCTGTTGTTACGCTGACCGTATGGACGCCATGATGGGGGGGTTGAGCGAACCGAGCTGTACGCTTGTAGACACAGAGTGGGAGTCACCTGCACCATTCTGAAGCACTCTGAGTCACACCGCTGCTCCATTCTCGTTTAAGTGGGAGCCACTGCTCATTAGGCCGGCTGCTGTTGCACAGATGACTGGGTGGCAAAATAGAAATTGGGAGTGATTTATACGAGGGATAATTCAGGAAAATATAAAGGGGCTCATATGGATGAAAAAAATTTGAGAGTCTTTATATTAATATTAAAAGATGTGATACATTTTTCTTGGCTAAGTATTTGCTGTCATGCTGTTGTTTGTTTTGCCATCATCTTGGATGTTGAGGATGAACAAATAGTGGCAACAGCCTCAATGGACATTAACCTTTATTGCCTCTCATACCCTCTATGTCACTGTTAAGCTTTGATGTGTCACCTTTTGTACTTGTTCAAAAGCTAATTTGAACGGTCACCATTACACTCTCATTTAAAATCCTCACCTCTGTATGTAGATTCGGATTGTTCGGAAAATGGCATTGTGGGGTTTGCGGTCTGAGCTGTTCCACAGTTTTGCACAATCCTCTGCTGTTTGGTCACAACAGGGACAGTGGGAGACAATGGGGTTATTGTTTTAAAGGCGCACACACGTTAACACGCCCCCTGACCCCCCTGTATCGCATTTGCAGAGTATTTGCTTCTGATTCGTTCTGTGCTGATCTGTGTGTTTCCTCACAATATTTCACTACTAACTGATGAGATGAGGCTTCAGTGTTGTGGTACTAAAAGAGTTGTAGGACCTTCAGAACGTTCATTCACTATGTAATCTATATTTTCTAAAGCCCTAAAGTGAAGAGGTTGGGAGGAATAGCTTAGTATGCTTTCTATTTTGGGCTTATGAGTAAAGCTTGAACGATTTAAAGGAATGTGGGAATGAATATCACTTGAACATTCCTGGTTTTTAAAGTATTGTTCAAAGCAAAATATTTAAGGTTTATCAGACGATTCTATGAAAACTTTTAACCCCATTGTGAAGTTTTCTTAGACGAATTAGACCAGATTAGACGAATTAACAGCTCTGCCTGCATGGCCTGAGAACATTGACTCTGACTCCCGTTGAGGAGACTGGATCCAATGCTCTTTCTATTTGGATTCAACGGATTATAGTTCTTACTTTTGGGTTTTTGGTAACTATATCAAATGCAGCAAATAAATGCTGGGTTAGGCTGTTAGAGCCCGATGATGCATGATGGTATGTATTGATAATATCTACCATCAGCATCTCAATAAACCTCTGTAAATGCAAGTCGATGCTCATATAATGTTGGCTAAGAAAGGAACTCTTAACTTCTTAGCTGAGTAATAGATTTTGAACAATTTTGTGCCCCCAACTTTATTGTCAAAGCATGATCTGTAAAGGCACAAATGGACGGGTCTGGTGTGCAAGAACCCGACTGGCCTGAACATAGAACATCTTTGGGATTAATCAAAGCCAAGACTGTGAGGTAAGTTTTCTTGTCAGCATAAGTATCTGATTTCACAAACACCAGATGGATATTTTAGCTATTTTCTATCTTAAAACCTGTTTTTACGTACGCTTTAAATATGCTTACAGTAAGATTGTTATTTATGCTGGCGGTAATGACACCCGGTTACGCCAATCGGAGGTCACTAAAATTAGTGTTGCTTCGGTGTGTGAGTTTGCAAAAACAATGTCGGACTCTGTAGTTTTCTCTGGTCCCCTGCCTGATCGGACCGGTGACGACATGTTTAGTCGCATGTTGTCATTCAACCGTTGGTTATCTAGGTGGTGTCCAGAAAACGGTGTGG
>JAVLVB010000002.1:11457742-11470557 GCA_032876305.1 Orestias chungarensis
GCTGGCGTTCTGTTAGCTGAGACAGCTTCTTGGATGAGAACATGGGCTGAGATGCTTCCAGTGACGTTCTACAACTGCTGCTATAAACTCTATTATTTCAGTATCCTGTGCTTCTAATTTAGCTTTCTGTCTCTTCAAACCCCCAGTCGGTCGTGGCAGATGGCTGCTTGTACTGAGCCTGGTTCTGCTGGAGGTTTCTCCCTGTTAAAGGGGAGTTTTTCCTCTCCACTATCGCTACATGCATGCTCAGTATGAGGGATTGCTGTAAAGTCAACGACAACACAAGCCATTGTTTTGGTCTGCTGATTCCAGAGGAGTGAATACTGCAAGTCAATGACTCAATGCAATCTGCTGGGGTTCCTTAGATCGGGAACTTTTTAAATCGATTTGTTTATGATGTATCTTTGATTTTAATTGATTTTCTGTGAAGTGCCTTGAGACGACATCTGTTGTAAATTGGCGCTATATAAATAAACTGATTCTTGATTCTTGATTCTTACAAGTCCTGACAAGAAGCGGCTGGAAAGCTGTAGGTTTAATTGCTGTGCACTTCATGTAACTGCTACCTCAACGGGTAACATACTAAAAAATGATAAAGAAATTGTATGATCAGGCAACTCCCTCGTTCAAAGCCCGCGGTATTGCTTTCTTGTCATGCTTTATCGCAATCGATGCATAAATGTGCTGCAACAACACAATTCCTTTGAAATTCTCAATTATGTCATTCCCTTATACATGTAAACCTTTGGGAACCCACTTTTTTTAAAATTTATAATAGTTTGCTCTGCAAATCTATTGGATCTTACGTCATTATGTATTTTTGGAAAATTAGAATTATAATGTTAATTGGTACAGAGTTCGCAGAGAACCGTGCATTTTTTACTGTTAATGAACAAGCATTCATGTTTTTATTACAAAAAACAAAATGTGTAAATGTATTACTAAATGTTTTTTGTGGGCAGGCAGCCCTTTGTTACCACAGCTAATAGAGTTGAGGGAACCTCAGTTTTATGACGTTGGTTGTCTGCTGTAAAATAGGGTTGCAACTAACTACTATTTTAATAGTCGACTAGTCACCGACTATTGAAACGATTAGTCGACTAATCAAATAATTGTTCATTTTTTCCTAAATATGTATTTAGAAATTGAGCTCAAAGTATCTATTTGAGCTTGTCAAAGTCAGCTTGTGAATATTTTCAGGTTTTTATTTAATTTATAAAACATTTTTAGTCATAGGACTTAACGAGGATGATGATTAAATAGAGTAAACACCCCAATATTAAATTTAGCTCTGCTCATGCCTGTAAAGTAGTTATGTTGGCGTTTCCTACTGCCTAAAAGTCATTTGCAGCAACTTAATTGGATCCACTGTGATACTAATAAGTCATCTTAACTGAGTATTTGGAGATTGTTTGGTTAATCTGAGATATCTTGTGATGTTATTTGTGTTACTGATTCTGAAGGTTCAAAAATGGGATTTTTTCATTGGTTATTTATTTATTTTTTACACCCTCCTGTTCTGCTTTTTTGTTTGCTTGTGTCACGGATGCTTATTGTGGATTTTTCTATGTTTGGATCAGACTAAACCTTGATTTAATCTTCTCCCACTCATCAAGCATCCCTGCTGGGATGTTGACTTTAAAACCAAAGTACAGAACAAGCTGTGTTTTTTATGTATAAAGATTGCTGTACCAATCAATTAAAAGGATCAAAAACTTTTGGCAGCTGTTTACCTCGTGCTTGGAAAACATCTTTAAGGTCAACATTAATTTCAGCCAATCAATTTCATTGGAATCCAAGAAACTGATAAATTTCAAAAGGATCTGTTTCCAAATTTAGTCCATTGATGAATATAGACAGCAGCTCAGTTCAGCAGTAGTTGGAACAGCAGAACTAACAAACTGTGAACATGTTGAAATCATAAAAAAGGACCATAAGTGCCTCAAAAATCTACACATCTGGAGCTAAAGAAATCATAAACATCTGTTCCTGTTTAGGTCCCTTCATGTGAAGAGAAACTCTTCTCTTGTGTGGAATATTTTGTTTGTTTTTTACAGTAGCCGCAAAGAAGCAGGCTAATCAACTGTATGAATGGATTATGCTGTACTGTTGACATGGGAGGATTATAGTTCACACTCAAGGTCAGATTACAGACGGGTTGACCTGATGTGCATTTGTAATTGATGCGGGAAGACGGGAGTTTTAAGTTACTGGCTCTCTTGTTCACTAGCTGAACTATTCGTTTGAGTCGTTTATCAAACTCTTAAATCTTTGGAATATTACTCTAAGCTTTTTAAACATTCGCATTTCATGATTTCTGTTTTTTGAATGACGTCTGATCTACAGATTACAATTGTGGGTGATTTCAATTGTTTTTTTTCTAAGAACTATGAGAGATTAGAAAAAGGAAGACATGCTGCAAACATCTTGATACAAATAGTATGAAATAAATGGCTGACTGTCATCTTGGATAAAAGTATGTGACAAGTATGTGGAAAATATAGTGTTTCTTTTTTTTTTCATTTGTTCAATTAAAAAAAGACCTGTTTTTGTGATGTTCTATGAGAAATAGTTGATTGAAACAAGTTCCAAGTTTAAGGTGAGTAAAGTAGCGTTGAGAGAATAATTTGCTCCGTTATTGCACACAGTCTGAACGTTGGAACCAAATAAAGGCTTTTAGATTTCGTTTAGCTGACTAGTTTGCTGGAAGTTTTACGGCGCTCCCCGGGGCGAGTCGCCTAGGCTCAGCATGCAGTATTCTGCCTGCTCCAGTCACAAATCCTCTTTGCGCGGCTGGCGATCAGATCTTGATGCAAAGGAGCTTAGCAGCAGCAGACAGCCATGCGGGAAGCTGCTTCCTCGTTTGGTCAGGGGTCAGGCGAACACACACAACTCTGACAGCAGGGGAAGGGAGAGACTCAGGGATGTCAGCATAGGTGTAGAAAAAACAATCTTGATGATGTCCAGTTGCAGCAGAAATTGACTGAGGGAACAAATTTGGAGAGAAATGTTTACTTTTTCAGTATTTTTGTAATCTATTGCCTCTTAATGGCAGGCTGGTATAGCGGTTGGATGATTTCGCATTGCAAAGTGAAAGTAGGAGAATTGAAGGTTAGAGACAGACTGTTACAGGTTAAAGAAAGAGATTTAATATTTTTGGACGGTTTAGATTGCTAACTGGGTAAATGTAAAACATAAAACTTAATTGATGCGAACTTTAGGAAAAAAGGTTTAAATGTATCCACTCTCTTCAGACTTTGGTCAATTATTGATGTAAATTATATACAAAGGATTTTTCTGAAGGTATATTTCTAACAGGCTTCCTTCTATCTTTGTCCTCACTCTTATAACGTACAGGTCACACCCAACCCCCGCCCCTCCCTGCATCCTGTTCCTCCCTCCAGGCCATCTCTTCAGCGGTTGCCATGGAGCACTCTTCGGTGGCGTCCGCATCGTCGGAGGCAGGAAGCACTCGCTCTCAGGAAATAGAGGAGCTGGAGCGGTTCATCGACAGCTACGTCCTGGAGTACCAGGTGCAGGGCATTCTGGGGGACAAGCCAGATGGAGACGTGGACTTAGACAACGATAGCAAGAAACCACAGGTTAGATAACCATTTTGGAAATTGAAAATGCTCTCTCCACATTAATTAATTTACATTTAATCCGACTTCACAGCAGTTTTTAAAAGTTTTTAAAACCAGCTGCCCATATTCACCCAAGTTCATTCATAGTTGAATATTGGGTTGGGTTATATTGTTATTTCTTTACAAATTTCCCTTTTTCTATTTAATTTTTTACTGAATCCAACTTTTTATCAATTCTAACCTTACTAAATAACCCAATCAATTATGCAGGGAATGAACATTTATTTTGAATAGATCAATAACCAAAGAAATCAAGATTTATCATTTGTTTTATTCAGCTTTTACAAATTTACCAAATGACTGGTTAAGCAGAACACTGATTGCTTTTGCAAGGTATTTAAAAATACATAGTATTTATTTTAAATAAATTGGCATGGTATGTGCAAAAAAAAAAGATCAAATATTTATTACATACAAAATCTTTTTTATTAAGATTTTTTGTTTTTAGCCCTCATGCTCTGAGAGTGCGTAATTGCAGAAGTCTGACAGCTTTTCAGCTGATCACCAAACCAACACATCGCTAGCAACACAGAAAGAAGTAGGAGTTAAACTCTGCTTCTGCTAATTTTTCCACCACATGTAGAAGCTAATATAATTTATATGCGTATATGTGGGTGTGGGTGGGAAAAAAATAGAAATATAATAAAATTTGAGTGTAGTTCCTTTTCTTTTTTTCCAACCAGTGGACCGATGACTGCATCAACCAGAGGGATGGTAGCTGGACATCATCTCAGGGAAAAGGCTCCTCTAAACGTGTATGTTTACCTTCATGTGTCATATTTCTGTTTTGATAATTAATTGTTCAGATAAAACTTTTTAGCATAAGTATAAGAATTGCAGATTTTGGTTCCTCCAATCAATATTTATATTTTTTTTATTTAAACAACTGTAACTTCTCAATATTTGACAGAAACAATATGTTTTGAACAGCTATTCCCTCTGATTTTTGGATTGTATTTGTTGTGGTGGACATTTGCTAAGGTGCATCACCGTAGCAAAGTATTTTACAACTCTAATCAGCGGATAAACATCACAAAGGCTCAAATAATATCTCGAATTCTTCTATAAATCCCCCAAAAAATGAAAAAGAGGCACTCTAGATCAGAGAGGAAGGAGATGAGGAATTTCAACCCATCTCTTCCATTGTTAATAACGTCAAATGTGAGATTGTGTTGAATCTGCAGACCCTCAGTAGATTATCGTGCAAGGAAGTAGTCCTTATTAAATTAAGCTCATGACATTCAACTTTAAGCAACCTCTTAATCAGACTGTTACACAAACGTGTATTCATTTGGAGGCTTCTTCAGATCTGCAGTAATGGACCTACCAAGCTCCGCCACAACTGACCTAAAAAATACCATGTTAATATGTCGTCTTCCACTTCGACTGATTCTCTGCTGAGCATTTCAGAGTCGATTAGTGCAGCATTTCTGTCGGATTTTCATAAAATATCATCCATAACAATGGACAGAGGAACTAATAAGTTAATGTCACCTTTTTTGTATGACATAAAGGTGTTTGAGCCACGCGAAGCCTCCAACACTGTGCACGTCTAAGTAAAATGCTTTCGGTTGATGAGCAAAACGGCAGATGAGGGAAAACGACAGATCCTCAGGATAACTAAAGCGGCAGCGCATCCCGCCGACAAAATGCTAATAAAAAAATTGTAAGATTTTTTTTTTTAATGAAATACATATTTAACATCGATACTGAAACAGTTAGTAAAAGTATTCCAGTAAATTAAATCTACATGTTCCATTCGTCAGACTACAAAATGCAAAACACTACGGAAGCTGGAAAGCAGAGAAAAAGGATGAAAATATCACTCAAAATATCCCCATTCACGATTTTATCCACGCATATTCAGCTTCTTTTTTGGGAAATCTGAGGATTTTACTTCCACAAATACCATGTTGATACCTGACATCACCACTACAAAGACCCCACTGGCAATGGAGAACCGAATTTTTTAATTTTTGATGAGAAAAAAAACTTTCCAACTAGTGCATGTACGTTAGCTTGTATTTACTAAAGCATGTAAATTAGCTTGTGTTTGTGAGACCGCCACGCACGTGGCAGACCCACTAGTACGTAGAATGGGCATCAGCCAATGAAATGCGGCCCCTGTGGTAAGGTCCATACGGACTGCTCCAGGAAATCATCCTTTCCCAAGACCGTTCACATCTATAACCAACTTTTGAAGTAACGTGCATAATATGAGCTTCAACAGCATTTCATTTGTCCTTCGGGGTCAGTCAAGCGTTTTTGAATTTAAAATGAAGAGATTACAGGTTTAATTTGGCTTCCTTGAGCTAAACAAAATCACAGGCCTTAGAAAGCAGAAACCATAAAAATCATTTCTAAATGAATGAATCGACATGTAGCTCTTGAATACGTTTTTTCCTTTTTCATACATTTTTGTGTCATGTAAGTTTGTAATTTATCCTACCATGGCAGTTTCTGTTTACTTATGTCTTTATTTGGTCCTCTGACAATATTAAAGGTCTCAGTTGGAGAAAGGAAATCCAATTAAACTCACTATATTTACACTTGATTTGAAGAATAGCAGCTATTGCAAATCTTTATTATACGAATATATAAACTAAATTAATGTTATTTTTTCTCCCTTAAGAAAAAGGCCTAGATGTTCAATGTTAGAATTACAAAAACCCTAAATAGATACTAAGATGCTTTTTTATATATACTCGATGTCAGTCCTTGGTTTTGCCAGTTACTGGATATATTTATCTAAACTCTTGCTTTATTAGGTTTTGTTCACTTTCTCTGTGTTAGTTTGTAGTTGCTCGTGCATTACTGTCCACATTATATGTGATTATTATGCTTTTATGACCATCAGTGTGTGCATCCCCAACACAAGCCTTGGGTAACTCACAGCTCATCAGTCTGTGTGGTATGAGTGGCCCTGAATGACTATGATGGGATGTGATCGCGGTAGAGCCAGTGGGTAAATTATCGCCCAAAGGTTTTGCAGCTTCACACTTGTTTGTTTTCTCTTTGTAAAACTTGTTTATAGAAAATAATAAGAGTCTTGCACTTAGAGCTGCACAATATATCGAAAGGTCATTATGTTCTTTGCATGCAGTGTTTGCTAGTAGGATATATTTCAACAGTGGCAGATTGACTCTCTGTGTATCACTAGTTTAATTGGGGAGTTGGATAGACTCCGCTTTAGTACTCAGATGCTAAAGTTCAGAGAGAGGGGTAATCGATATCATTGTCACTTTTTACAATAGTATCTTTATTTCCTGTCCATCCAGCAGCGACCTTGCCTTGACGATATGCTTGCTCCATTTGATGGATTGCAGCAAAGTTAATGATTAAATACAGCCAACTGCCCACCCATTTTGCTGGAATATAATCCTTTAGATGTTAATCCTTTTTACTGTATGATGTAAAATAGGACGAGTGGGAGCACAGCAGTAATGGCAGCACCGGTTCCAGACCCAGTTCAGGCTCCAGACCGGGATCCGACTCTCGTTCTGGCAGCAGAGCTCAAAACAACCTATATAAAGGATCTCCCAAGGTAAGGAAATGTTCTCAAATTGTTGGTTTTTTTAGTGTCCAAAATTAGGTTTTTGAGACAGGAGTTCTGACAGATCCTTCAGTAATTTTATGCAGCTGTAAGGATCCAACAGATTTGAAGCTTGACATGTAAAAGAAAAACCAAAAGTGTTGCTGTATCTGTAAAATAGTCCCAATATGTTTGGAGCTGTTGTAGGAAGTTGCTGAAATACATAAACTATTTGACTAAGTTAGTTTTTTGGTGCTCTCAAAAGTCCAATTGTTTTCGTTCTTCCAGAATGGAAACAGAGATGTCTCTTTTGACATATTGGGCACGGACATCTGGGCTGCCAACACAATGGACTCACACGGGTAGGTGCCACATATGTTCTGCTTCCTGAGCTCCGGATTACAGGATAAATATGTATGTTTCTCTGTAATATTGTCCTCTCTGCTGGAACGTTCGTATACGTGATCCACCTTTTACTTTTGCTTTTAATTCTAATACATCAGCTATTTCAGTTCATAGGTGCAGATACAATTTTGTGTTCAGGGTGTTTTTTTTTCTTACACAGATTTTAACAGCATGTCCCTGTTTCCTTCTTCAAAATATTTATGTATAGAAATTTTGGCATCTCTGCTTGCTGTTTGTTGTTATTGCTCTATTTTTATTTATTTATTTTTTTGTAGTTTTTATTGTTCTGTTCTACTAGTTCCTCATTGCCCAAATTCTTTACGGCTTTTTAGCCTCATATCAAAGAGTTGTGAAAGCGGCTGTTCTCTTAAGTCGTGTCAACTCTCTGTAACACCATAGAGGCTTCCCACAAACTTTGTGACACTTTCTTGAAACTGTTTAAGGTTTTCTCAGCCTCAACTTGTTTTAGATCAGCCTGTAGTTGCCCTGCTGTCTTTTATCAGTTTGGGCATTTTTTATTCCTTTTTTTTTTTTGTTAGTTTTATAGGAATTAATTTTTATTTATTTATTTATTTAATACTTACTGTAAGATGTCCTCCCTCCTTATTAAAACAAACAAACAAACAAAAAACTCCTTAAATCTTTGGTTTTAGAATTTTGCACATTTTAAACAACTCTCTGACATCTGTCTGTTTACCACCACCCGAGCTATCAGACTGCTGAACAGCAATGGACAAGCACACCCCTCATAATCGACACAGTGATCCCCCCCACCATATACCCCCCATACAACCCATTCTGCACTCTGCACTTTAACATGTGTAATGCATATCTTGCGCAATAACTGTACATCTCGGACTACTACTCTAATTGTATTTCATATATTTATATTCATTCACTTTCAGAATTTTGTACATCTGCACATAAAGATCCTGTAGGATAGCTGTATATATTTAACAAATGGTGCTAGTTTTAATGTAAGTTTTACTGTAAGTTTTATGTGTATATTTTTGCATTTAATGTGTATTGCACCTGTGAGGGACTGAGCACATAAGCATTTCACTCACCTTTCACAACTGTGTTAATGTGACGTGACAATAAAGTGATTTGATTTGATTTGATTTGACCAGCTGCATTGAACCACATTGTTGCTGTCGATCATCAAAAACAAGAATCCTGATATTAACGTTCTTTCTAACTTCAAGCCAGTTTCCAAACCACTCTTTTTAATTAAGAATTCATGAGATGTTTTCCTCAGCTGCAATCCTGTTTAAATGCTCTTGGTGTTTGCAAAGAATTACAATCTGGTTTTAAATTCTGCCGTAGCACTGAGTCGGCTCTTTTTTTGGTTTTTGATACGTTTAATCATTTTTCTTTTGCTATGAGATAATAATCCTCATCCATATAACATATTTCTTGTGAAATATTGATTTTAGGTCCTATTTTGCAACTATTAAACTGTCTTTGGATAATAAAGAATGGTTAGCTCAAAAAATTCTAGCCCATTGTGTTTTGTGATCCCAACCTTTAAACATTTGATGTCGTAGGATGCCTTGACTGTTTAATATCGTTAACTTTTCTTATTTCTTCCTATTCACGAGCCAAATGTGTTTCTCTGTTGCAGAGGTGCGGGTTGGGACGTACAACCGGAAAAATTGGATTTCAGTCATTTCCATAGGAAACACTACAGAGGAATGCCAAAGCAGCTGCCGCACATCGACAGAGAGGGGTAAGATCTGTCTTTACGCATCTGCCGTAGTTGGATCAACTAGTCAGTGCAGTTTTGGTTACTTTGTAGCATTATAAGCATAATATTGAAATTATTGTAATAATTAGTTAACTAAAAATTATGTCTTGTCACTTTAGTATGAACAAAAACAAGTTTGCAGAAGACGACGCGATCGACATGAATGACCTGGAGAAGTTCTTGCCTCATCTGCGCTCAGTAAGTTCTAAACACTTTATCCTTCATAATATGCCTTCCTTTGGCTAATGCATTATATTTCATTATTTCTTACTATCAGTTAAATAGGGTTTAATATTTTTTAATATTATAAGTCCTATTTCCACAGCTCATCCTGTGGTAGCAGATTTGTCATCTGTTAGTTGTTAACGACGGCCCCCTGGTGGCCAGAACAGGCAATAGTATGCATTTTTTGGACAGAATCGACACTGTAATGGGAAAAAAAGTATAAAACACGATATTTTGAGTTTTTTATGTGTAAATGAACAGGTGGGTGAGGTTAAGTGGATAAACAAAGCAACTACCTCTTTGATTTTGATCAGGTGCTGGACTAATAATGAGGGAAACAAAAGCAATTAAGGGGTAAAGAAAAACTTGGACGCATACATTTGGAAGACCTTTTAGTCAAGAGCTCTTACAAAATGGTGCAGCTTCAATGAAACAAATTTGTAAAGAAATATGGGTCAAATTATTTGATCAAATTTAGTGCTTTGTCATTAATGAAACCTGGGTGACACCTGCTGGTGAGATGTTAAAATTAAGTAATCCGAGTTTTATTTTTTTGTCTTTACTCATAATTTGTTCCTGTAAACGTTGCAAATATGTCGGCAATTATTTCAAAAACTGTGCTTTCATTACATAAACCTGTCCAATATGACTCTAGTCCGAATATCAAACTGCTATATTTGTTCTCATTTTATGTAGTTGAATAATAAGACGGTGTTTGAGGACTGACAACAGGGTAGACATTGAAAATGCACAATGCAGCAAGAATAATGTATGATGCTGCAAAAACCATACGGCGGCTGTCTGAAATATCGGGGTTAATCGAATGCCGACCAAATAAGGAAATTAGCTGTTTTCAGTTCCTACTGTATGTGTTACGGTGTTAAAGGTGCACACAATAACAGCTTCCTGATGTCATTACGCAGTGCCTCTGAGTATGAGGTGTCTGTCTTCAACTGAGTGAAATTGATTTTGCAGCTGTAGAGCCGCAGCAGTGTACAAGGTATGAAGCATTGTGTTTTTCCACTGTGAATTGTGATCTAATGAGGTTGCACGGTTCACCTTATGTCACGCCGTCACTGTTCTCTTATCCTGCCCTGCTTTCGGAGCCAAAATGTTTTCTCTCTCCCATAGCGGTTAAGCTCCAGGGGCTTCCTCTTTCCTTCCCCTCGTGCCCTTTGGGTTCAGCTGTGTATTGCCTTTCATAGTCTTTCGGCAGAGATATTTCTCATTGAGCTACCAAGTTGGCTTTGCTCACTGCGTGGTTCCTGAACTGAAGTTGCCGTTTCTGTTCATCCACTTAGAACCAGAAGTAAGATTGCGTCAGAGGCTTTTGTCTGGTCTGCTCAGGATCAGATTTAAGTTGATTAACTTGATTTAGAGACTGTAAGGGGCTTTCCCTCCCCTGTAAACTGCATCCTCCTTATTCACCCACTGTTACCTTTGGTATCCAGCCTTTAACTTTCTGACCGTTTTGTATCATCAGATATGGACATGTGGCACACTTGAATCCTTTCTTATAGATTGATTGATTGATTGATTGATTGATTGATTGATTGATTGATTGGTTGGTTGATTGATTGATTGATTGGAAGTAAACCGGTTCATGTATTTTAAGACCATAGACGGCCTGTTTTGTTCACAAGTCTGATTCATCCTTGTGAACAATTTCCCAAAGCTTGAAGGAGCCGTGCTGATTTGTTCAAACAATTAAACCAAAGTCACTTTCACATCAATTGATTTTTAAATCCTACTTATTGCGTTTCATTTGCTACATTAATTACAATTTTTGTTCAAGTTACGAACTGTAAAACTGCTCTGATAAACACACAAAGTCAAGAAAGATTTATGACCCTCAGTTTGGTTTCTAAAATCACATTTGGTTTAGATGCAAAAATATATATACATATAACAACTCATTCAGGAATTCATTCCGATGCAAATAAACTTTCCTTGGGCTACAGAATACATTTTGAATATGTGATCATATTAATAAAAGTTTGTACAATATTCATATAATAAAGATTGTTTGGAGTGCAGTGATTTTAATGTAATGTTAAGCCTGTGTCACACCTGGAGATGTTGTAACTAGACACAAATGACATTACACAGAATGATAAGGGTCACATGGTGATTTTAAGCACCTATGTGAAAAACAGGAAAGAATAAAATGGTGTATATATATATATTGCATCTGTAGATATGACAATATTAAGCAATATCATCACCACTCAAGGTTTTCCTATATCATGCTGCCCTGAAATTTTCCTTACTGCTTAAACAGACATCATATTTCAGGACTCTGTTGTGGTATCATCCAACATTTTAGTGTTTTGTACTCCAAATGCTTTAAAGATTTGTATGAACTCCGCATAATAGAACTTTAGAGCTACAAAGGGAAACTTTATTTATGAACACAACACAATATATACTGCATGATCTGCCTGTCATTTATGGAACATAATCCAAGCATTCTCCAGTTGAGCTTAATGATTTAGAAATTCTTTACAAGTAAGTAAATGTATAAGGTTGTTTGTATTTGTTCCGTCATTACTCTGTATGCTTTAATTAGTATTTTTTGACTGTTGTTCCTGTGCTGCCACCTTGTGGCAGGGTTTAAGTTAAGTTAAGTTTAAGCCACAGTGCTGTATTAGTAGTAGTAACGTTTTGGAGTAACTGGTGATATAAATTATTACAGACATTTAATACATTTAAAGTTTCTGCTTTCAATAAAAATATCCTAATTGGAGGATTTCCCGGCATGAACCCCCTAAACTCACTGCCTATAATTGTTCTTTTCTTCTTCGTAATGCTCTTGATTATTGTCAGCTATGCTCACTAAGCAGTGAAGAGGTTATTATATTTTAATATAAATTACTGAACATGTATTGAAAAAAAAGGGTCCATGTTTACACTCTTATGGATTTGTTTTATCAAACCTTTATGTCCCTGAAGTTTTCTAGTTTAGTGTGTGCCTGTAAATCTGTCTTCTTTTGTAAAAGTGTCTGTTCTTCATAGTCCCATAAATCCTTTTAAATGAAAAAAGTTCAATTTTGGTCTTAACTTTATCAAGATTTTATTCTACTAGGTTTAAAATGACATTGAAAGTTGTCTTAAAAAAATTTAATTAGTTTTGAATGCAGAAATGCAGTTACTTTGACAAAAAAAATTGTCTTTAGTTATTCTACAATAAACATTTTTTATATATATATATACATATATATATACACATATATATATATATATATATATATATATATATATA
>JAVLVB010000002.1:11470657-11498700 GCA_032876305.1 Orestias chungarensis
ATATATATATATATATATATATATACATATATATATATATATATATATATATATATATATATATATATATATATATATATATATATATATATATATATATATATATATATATATATATATATATATATATATATATATATATATATATATATATATATATATTTGCTCTGTCATAATGTGAAATAATCAGACAAGAGTATCACGTCTCCACAGTCGTCACTTCCAGCCCCTGAATGGTGGGACTTCATCATCCAAAATCTGCATTGCACACTTCCAGCTAACATTTACTTTCCTTTTCCAGTAGACAGAATGGACACACAAATAGCCAAGGGAAGTAGAAAACATCCCATTTGTGCGTGGGTGGGTGGGTGTGCTTGCAGCTCTGTGAAAAAGCACTTCCTCGCTTTTGCTCTGTGATTCTGCTGGACCTCAGTTGGCCTCTCTGGAATGTCAGCCTGCACGCACAATAAACCATACCTTCACGTCCAATGTCAGTTCGTAATGACAGAAGCATCCAGAGGTCAGGGAGCAAGTATTTGAACAATGATGGTAGAAAAAATTAAAAATGAAACCTGCAAGAATTCAATTTTTTGCTTTACTGATTCAAAATAAGACTTATTTGCTGTTTTTCGAACATGAAATTATGAACTATACTGCTTTAAGAAGGCTGATTTGTTATGACTTTGTCTAAAAGATATGCTAATCTTTTCTCATACAATCCAATCCAGCTGATGGCAGCGCTGGTTTTTTTATAGCACAGTTTACAGATTTACTAACTAAAAATTTTCTGGCCCTGTCTACATGACTGCTGATATTCTGCTGTGTGCACCTCCTATCCACGATATATATAAAACAAAAGGCAAGTAAGTCTTTTTAAATAGGTGTTTGCGGAGGAACGAATACAATTGAGATGTCCTTTACTGTCCTAAAGGGAGGCAATTATTTTGTAAAGGCATCAGTCACAGGCAAATATAAAACAATTAGAACAAGAGAGTGACCAAGTACAAAATAAAGAATAAAATAAAAATAAGCTAATAATACAGCTAAAAAAATTGTCATAAATACTTTGGAGTTTTTTGTGCAAACACCCAGCAAGGATTTAAACCTATATTTGATTTACTGAGATGAAGAATCTACAATTGGCTCTGGTTCAGCTGTGGCTTCATGCATGGGTTAGGAGATTTTGTCCAACAGAGATGTTATTTTAGTCAGAGTCCTTCTCTCTCTCACCAACTAGGGAGCATCCTAGTACTGTGCTGGCCTCCTTGATGAGGTTATCCATCCACTTCCCCTCAGACAACACCAGAGTAAACGACTAATGCCACAACAGAGTCAAAAAAGTCTTCAGAAGCGCTTCAAAAGTCCTCTGCAGGTCCTCAGCCGCTACAACTCCTTGGTGTAGCATCGTTGATGAGGAGACTGGGTCTTGTGGCATCAGTCCCAAGTCCACTGTCTGTCCTCGGAGCCTTCCTCACCTGTGATGAGGCCGACTGTTTCCTTTGTTTTATTATTAGAAAAGGCCCACTTTCCAGAAGTCCAGTTTTGCTTTGTTTTCCAGGATCCAACAAAAAATGTTTACTTTTTAAAATACTTGCTGAAGAAGTAGATAACTGAGAGGGAAAGTAAGTGATTACAGAAAGAAAACTGAAGCTTCTGCTATTTCCATAGAACCTGTAGCCTAGCATGGCTTTAGCGTTGATCAGTATGTTCTTTTAATTTTGTTTTATGTCGTTAATGTCAGTATAAATATATGCAGTTCTAACGAAAGTCAAGAAGCAGCTCATAAAAATATGCATTAAAATCAAGCAACATGCAGATACATTAGCATTTGGTAGACTTCCAAAGCAACCTCTGAAAAGGGTCTGATGAAAACCATTCTTAAAGTGTCTTAAGTGAATATTTATACACATGTTCAAAGCTGTCTGCAAATAAAAGGATCACAACAACTCACCGTTTTCGGATCAGACTTGCTAGCAGGACATTATTCCTGCTCATTTCGACCGGAAATACCACATCGAATATCTGCTCATTAACACATCGGTAGCTTTGTTTGAGTGCTAATTTGCTCGCTTTGTTTGAATGAGTAAATGATTTATAATAATTTCATGAGTTTATTTAGTATTTAGTAAAACAAAATAAAAAAAGCTTTGTCCTTTATCATTGTTGTGGCCCATCCAGTTTGTTGCCAGATAAACAAATTTGGTAACATCAATACTGCAACAGGCTCGACTATACAAGAAATATTGTTTTAGACAATAGGGTAAAATAATTGTTTAAAACATTTAAAGACTGAGAAAAACACATTTGTCGCAGCTGCAGAGCAGGAAACTTTCTTGAATATTATGAATAAATTATGCATAAAAAGTATTGTGATAATAGAAAATATGAGTTTAATAGTAAAAATAAAATGATAATTTGAAAGACTTTTTTTTTTTTTTCTACTGAAAAAAATGTGCACACAAAGATATACAAGGTTTTTATAACAAGCTAATGAAAAGAGAACTTTTATTATGCTGTTTCCAATAACCTGTCCAATGATGCTCTGAACTTTGAGTTCTTAAATCACTTTATTAACAGAACCATCCTTACCACGGACTTTCAAAAGCCTAATTTAGAACAGTTTCTTCATCTTAATTGAATCTGAGGCCAATCAGGCAGTCGGACTCGACATCAACTGCGGTGTCCACCACAAAATTAGCCGAGGAGTCACAGTATAGGAAGGGAAAGTGCATGGTCACTGAGGACACATCCGGTCTCTGGTGTGTGAACAAAGCAGTGGGTCTGGGGAACAAAGCTGCAGTCTGGAGCTGAGATTTTGCAGACTGGTTGGCCCCTCTGACTGGAAGTGTACGTGCTGCAGGGCAGGACTTCACTTCTGAAGGGATGCTGGGGGCAGGGAAACTTTTGCCTTGGGTCTGTCCGTCAACTGACAGTTTTTCTTAGACCTTTCTTACCCTCGCATCATCCACATTTTGTTCCCCTCATCCGGATCTTTCTCCCTAATTTATATCTTACCATCAAATGCTGTACGTTACCTGCTTTTCCTTCACCTCTGACCATCATCACCATCATCATCCTTTATTCCTGTTCTCCTTATGCCGTCCTTCACTTCTCCCCGCCATCCTTCAAATGTTGGTGGGCAGCACAACAATGTCCAGGGGGTCATGGTGACCGGTAGCCCCCTCCCTGCTGTAACTTCCCACCATTGTTCCTGCTTCTACTGCTTATTGGTTCTTTGGCCTTTATTAACCGCTCACACACGGACTTAATCACCTCGTTCGTCTCTGGGATCTCACCATGAGGAAGTCTGCAGACCTGAGTACCTGCATGTAAGCCGGATACGTAAGGAGGGCGAGGGTGACTAGTCACAAAAGAATAAAGACCTGATTGGTCACTTTTGTTTTTTAATTAAAAATGGAAGCAAGGATCGTTGGCTTGCCGGGAGTTCAACACAATGTTCCCTCTTAAGTGCAGATGGAGGATTTAATTTTGTCTGGAACTGTATAAAAGTTCAGTATAAAATATTGTACCTAAAACAGCAGACAATATATAGATTCCTGCAAAGCTTTTGATGATTAAAAATAAGACATTTGAAATAAGGAAATTAATAATTTTGTTTGGATTTGGTTTGGTCGATTTTCACAAATAAAAGTCCACGTTTTAAACGATGTACATGCTCAAAAAAGCCTATTGCCTGTCTGACAAAGTCCTCATGAGTCCGATTTTAATGTATTTTTTAATGTTAGATCACTGTTGAGCGAGAAGTCTCCAACCGTAGTCTTTCAAATTTGCTGTCCTGCAGGTTTTAGGAGCATCCTTGCTCCAACAAAGCTGAATCCAATGATTGACTTACTTCTGAAGCATGTCTTCAAGTTTGGTAAAGACCTGATTACAAGCCAGCCATTCATTTATTACAGGTGGGAATTTAGCTGTTTTTTAAAATAAAATAAGCATAATGTCCCTATTAGGATTTGTTTTAGGTTCAAGTGAACACTCTAGGTTATTAACGATTAGTTATTTGCTGAAAAAGATTTACATGATGAATAATGCATATATGGTCACACAATAGGCAAGGCAAGGCAAGTTTATTTGTATAGCACATTTTCGTGTACAAGACAATTCAAAGTGCTTTACATAGGAAAAAGATCAGAAAATGAAACAATAAAATCAGCTTTAAATTTAAAAGAAATTAAATAATAATAGTAAAAATATTCTCAGTTGCTATATGCACAGTTAAATAAGGCTGTTTTCAGCCTGGATTTAAACAACGGCAGAGTTGAAACCTGTCTCGTCTCTTCAGGAAGACTGTTCCAGATTTTAGGAGCATAAAACTGGAATGTAGCCTCCCCTTGTTTGGTCCTGACTCTGGGCATCAGCAGGAGGCCACTACATGAGGTTCTCAGAGTCCTGGCTGGTTCATATGGCTCTAACATGTCAGATATGTACTTTGGGGCTAAACCATGAAGAGATTTGTATACAAGCAAGGCTGTTTTAAAGTCTGTTCTTTGAGTGACAGGAAGCCAGTGCAGAGACTTGAGCACTGGACTAATGTGGTCATATTTCCTGGTTTTGGTTCATATCATAAATAATTTTTAAAAAGCCATAAATATGAGCTATTCCCCCTAAATTAATACTATACTGTATCCAGCAGATGGCATTTGAGCGAGGCATTAAAGATATTTGACCCACAAAATAACGTAAAAACTGTTTTAATTCACTTAGACCCTCTGATACTGATTTTTTTAAATCAAAATCAATTTTCTGTAAAACTGCTCCGTTTTGGAATTAGATTGTAAAATCCAAATGTAAATACAATGTGTGGCATAGTTTGTGCCACTTTTACATCGTACTATTAGATCATCACATGCTTATCTTCCCACTGATTGATTTCATGGCTTCCCCGGACCAGAAATCATTTCATTTAAAGTTTTCTTCAACTCCTTAAAAATCTCTGTAGTGAGCCCTTTCATGTTTCTTGCTTCTTTCATGAAACTTTACTTAAAGCAAGTGTAACTTCTTCAACCAAAAGATGAAATTTAGAGCTGCTACAGTCGGATCCATCCGCTGATCAGCGATGAAAGGAAAAAAAAAAACATGAGGTCCTGACATCTATGTCTTATTTATTATGCAATCTGAGGCTTTAGCAACAGAAGAGCACGCAGGTACATCAAAGCACGCGGTTCGCGGTAACAGGAGACAGGCTATCGTGGGATCCGAGTGTCGGAGAGTGTAAAAGAAAAGAGAGAAAACCAATCACGCCCTGTAGGAAAGCAACCACTGCTGAAGCAGCAGCTTTTCAAATACGCACAGCTCTCCTGGCATCCCTCGGAGTGATGAACAAAGGCATCGATCAACACATCCTCTACTCGTCTGATGCTTTGTTTGTGCGCGCACGTGTGATCTCGTTTGCTTTAGGTATCACAGAAGATTCAATGAAGCTAAAAAAAAAATAAAATTAAAAAAACCCAGAAGATACAGCTTTTATTTATTCTTATTATACCTTATTATAATCAAGTTCTGATGAACTTTTTGCGTTTACCACCGTTTAAAAACCAAACCAATTGGTCAATTGACAGAAACAGGAGTACTATTTATTCTGGCCTTGTATCGGTGTGTGTGTGTGTGTGTGTGTGTTACCATTCCCTGTCGGTGCTTGGATACGTGCTCTCTATCTTGTATTTACAGCCTCCCTTGTAGTCATTCTTGCTCTTTCTCTCTTCAGTCTGTCCAGCAGTGCCACCCCCGTGGGGAGTTTTAAATTTATTGCTTTTGGCCGATGTCCCTCACAGTATAAATAAGCCGAGAGAAACAATGGACCGGCCGAGCATCATACCAGGATTGTTATGCACAAGAAGCGTCAGGAGAACATTCAATCCACTTTCCGTGCTGCCGCAGTGAAAGTTCACTAATTATTATTTTCTGTTTCTGTTCTTCACGTTGATTTTGTTCCTGGCTACTTACACTTCTGTCACACTGCCGATTCAAACCTTTGTAGATTATTTACAGATTTTTTTTTTCAGCTAAATTTAACTTAATCTTTTAAAAATAAATGTTAGGTTCGGATCTCAATGTGCTCTCACACACCTTTATATTTGGCTAAAGGAAATGATGGATACCTTCTAGGGATCCTCTTCCGAGATTGTAACTCTGTATTTCAGCTTCCTCTCAAGGTCACAATAAAGGTAACAAAGACAAACCTCAGCCTGGGTTGTAGATTTGATAAGATAATTACAAAAATTTGGTCATTGACTTAATAGCAGCCAGAGGGAAAGGTGATGTTTTTACAATGACAACTTACAATCTTTTTTTATTAATGTTATTATTTTTTTAATATGCATTCACCAAAAACTCACATGTATTTAAAATCTGACAGCTTCTTTCAGTCAGCTTTTCTACCATCATTCTCCAAACCTCAACTTGTGCCCCCCCACCCCAATCCCTATCACGTCCACAATGGTCGCAGTACCATGCAGACGGACCATCCTCACCACACACTGTTCTCTTTAAGCCAGTTCTCCTTCTGGGATTTTTTAACAACTGTGTAGTGAAGAAGTACTCACACACCCACCCACCCCTCACAGATTCCTTCTTTTTTTTTTTTTTTACTTAACTGCAAGTGTTCAACTGATTTGATTGTATTTGATTTCATTTAAGGGGAAAATTATGTAAAGCCAGTGCAGCACTTAGGAAAAATACTAAATTTACAGCCCAAACCATCACTGATCCACCCCCATGCTTCACTCTGGGCATGCAACGGTCTGGGTGGTACGCTTCTTATACAATTCACTGCACTCTGTTGCTAAATGCGTGATCAGGAGAAAGCATTGCTGCAAAGTCAATGATTTTCTAAAACCAGAACAGTTAGAAATTAAGAGTTAGACTTGTTGTGCAATGTCAACATATAATCAGAATTAACTGAATTTGTCCTTTCAGAGAATCATCCTGTAAAGTCTGACCACTGCAAATACTTGAGCAATCCCACGACCTATCCTCTAACCAAGTCTAGCTGCATTGCTAATATAAACCAGAAATGTAACTTTAATCCTTTCTAAAAACCTGTAATCATCAGTGTTTCCAATGTGTTGAAGGAGTAAACCAAGGCAAGCCTCTTACAATTAAGTTAGACTTTTAAAATCTTTGATCAATCTCCACCTGTCTGGTTTGAAACTATTACCGGGGCCAGACGACACCTTTCTCCAAGAGCTCACCTCTCATGCGGCGTGTCTTGAACATTACATTGTGTGCACAGCTGCTCGTATTCAGGCACATTTATGCACTCATCCTTTTCACAACACGGCTCGTCATCGCACACCGCATGTTTACTCAACAGGGCTAGTCCTAGGCCGCTCATAACCATGGTAACAGCACAGAGCGGCGATGAGCAAAGGGAAACTGGACTGTTTGACTGACAGAGCTGATGTTTTATGGATGATGGATTTCCTATTTCCTTTTCAAAAGAGGCAAACTGTAAAAAAAAAAAAAAAAAACAAGAGGAAATGTCCATCACACTGTATTCCATCAGTACTACGAATTTCTCTGCAACCTGATGGGGGGAAGAAAATATTACATTTAGTCAAATAAAACAAAAGAATTAGTCATTTTGATGTGACTTTTACCTGGGAACTCGTTTCACGTGATGCTCCGTGATCAAGCAGCTGGTTTATTTATGATGCTTTGTTGTTTTATTTCAAGTTAGAAATTGTCCACTAGAGAAAGTAACTTCCATACTGTTGAATATTATAGTAATATAATAAATATTTTGTGAACTTGCATGCATTTTTGGTTGTCATTCTAGAGAAAACATTATCTGGGTATGTAGAATTTGAGGATTTGTTATTTTGAAGTAAAATACAATCATTTCATATGGAAGTACCTTCATTCATTTTAATCTTTTTTTAAGTTTTTGATGTTGAGGACGTGTTTTTTTTTGTTTTGTTTTTTTAAACCTACACTAACTGAGATGAATTATCACCTGTGTGTTTTACTAAAGCGGAGGTTACGCAATCAAAAATGTTGCAGTGAAGAATTTAATGTATTTTCAATAATTGAAATTACCAGTTTTTACAGCAGCCTTTTCTTACACCACGATTTGTTTTCTCACAGGTCTTCCCACCCCTCCCTAATGAGGCTGAGATAGCACACACCAAAAAGCTCTTCCGACGCAATAGGAGTGACCGACGGTAATGTTTACCTATCGTTTATAAACCTATACACACACACACACACACACACACACACACAAAAACACACAAATACCAATAAGATCTTCCTCGGATTATTAAAGGCTAGAATAGTAGCATTTTCTCTCAAAATCAAAGCAGCGTCCTGTCCAGTTTCTCTCTTAACCGATTTCATAGTTCTGCTTTGAAACCTTTAACCGGACTCCAAGTAGACTTTTATACGTTAGTTTTATATTCCATTAAATCCCATTTTCCCCACGTCAAGTCTGACTTCACTGAAAATAGTGAAAAGGGAAGAAAATCCTTTTCACTCCCTGCCCTGAAGTCACTGGAAAACTGCTCTATAGTTGCTAAGATACCGGCCAAAGAGAAAATATTTTGGTTGTATTTGTGGCTTTAAAATGGGATATAATATTGAAACCAAATGGAGGAGGAAAAAAAAAACACTTTCATTCCTGTATTTTAAGCTCGTAGAGTAATTCCGTGTGTCCCGTAAGTTGTTGTGTTTGCCGTACAATGACTACGGTGCAGCCCTGGCGGAGAGAAGAGCAACACAAAAACATCAACGTGGACCAACAGCGGCTTTGCTTAGGTTTCACTCCCATTTGTTTAGTGTGGTGAAAGCTGTAATGGGACACTGTCCTGTTTTCTCTACTGCTCGCTGCTTTATGTACAGTTCTTTGTACTTCGCAGACTCCATACAAGCTTTACGCCGCGTTGTGCGTCTTTGATTGCGGTATGCATGTTTTTCAGGTGACTTCTACTGACCAGGAATCGCTCTTTAAAAATACTTTAAAGCAAACCGGTTGTCAAATGTGGTTATGGTAACTTGGTATTTCTCTTATATTGACTTATTGTGTTTTTGGATCTTTTTTTGTTTCTTTTATATTATACAAAACTGTGTCATAAACAACAAAACATTGCTGATGAAGTGAATGAATACTTCAAATACAAATCTGTTTTAGTTCCCAGTCAGTAATCTACTTGTCTCTCTTTTTTTGTTTTTTTGTTTTTTTTTATATGAAAGAAAATACACGGTTTGGAAAGTCATGGTATAGAAATTACAGTCCATTATAATTAATAATAAGGTAATATGTCTTAAAAGAACGGTTGTCTTCATAAAGCGGTATGCCAAGAATACAGCGGTGTGCCTGAAGAACAGCAGAGTGCAGGCAAGCAAATCAAGCGTATAGCTCGGCTAATTAACCAGCTCATATCAACTAATTAGACTCGTTTCATTGCGAAAAGAGCAAAAGTCAGCCACTCCGTAACTATGTTAAGTTAGAAGATTCAGCAGCTGCTTAATCCAGATGTTGCTTTAGCCTTCCAACTGTGTGTATGCCTAAACGTATAAAATTTGTAATGTTTAAGCTGACACTGAATATTATTTTATTTCACAATTACTTAAAAATAACATGTTTTTAAGGCATTATTAGAAGAATTCCGAATATATGATTCATATCTTGAAAAGCTGCTTCCAACATATGTGTTTGTCTGCTCTCCATGTGGCAATGTGTTTAAATAAAACAACCAAAAAAAATGTTTTAAACATTATTTAAACATTTTTTTTAATTTTTTCGTTTTGTTTTTGTCTATTTTTTTAATTCAGTGAACATTGCTATACCTGCAATAATCAATATAGTATCGGGTCATAATGTATAATTTTTGTGTTAATGCCATTATAATGGTTATCTGAGTATTCTGTCTTTATGTGTACACACAAACGGGCAGTTGTTGGAAGGAACCAGACATGACCACCATAAACAATGATTATTTTGCCTTTTTTCCATCTGCAGCACACCAAAAACTCACATTTTTGGGGAAATGGCAATATATTTACGACCTACATTCACAATATTCACTAAAGACCAATCTGGTAAAGACAACAAGATATCGGTGAAACAAGCGTTCGGAATACCTGCACATGCAGCCATTTAAAAACATGGTTGAGCCCCCAGGAAAGGCGACATTAATTCTCCAGTTTAGGATGAAGCCACTGAAAGACACTTGGATGCTTCCCATGTCTAGTTGTATAACTAGCAACCATAATATAGTCAGGTTATCTATAATCCTATTCCCAGATCCACATTTCAACTGATAGCACATGTTCCTCTGGTTCGGCTGCTGCACTAAACTTTAAGGTAGTTTCTGTTTGAAAATGGGTCAATTTGCTTGAACATGTCAACTTAATACCGCATTTTGACAACCGAGGCCATGTAGGAAGGGTTATGGATGTATGTAATCAAATGTGTCATGAAGCAGCATAAATATTGGCCTTAGTTAAATCACAACCCCAAAAATGATGATTATAGTCCTGTGATTATAGGAAAAAATATTTCAAACGTCAAAGACTTTACATTTTCTTAAGAAATTTCTGATAAATGCATTTTTTAATACAATTAATGATCTCAACAAAAGCCTAATGAGCTCAGCTTGTCAACTGAAATGTTTTTAACTACAGTAGCTTGAAGGCAGTAGAGAAAAACCACGAAAGGAAAGTTGCACTTGGGTTGGATTTTGTTTTCCCTTGCTTGCAGTGCATCAGCACAACGGATCGGGGAAAAGGAAGAGAAGATTTCAACTAAACATGGTGGAAAGACATGATGAAATATGGAAGCATAGTATTGATGTGCTGACGACATGTTTGAAACACAAGGGATGTATCGAACAAATGACCAGCAAAGGAGCCGACTTGAAAGCCGAGTGAAGGCGAAAGTCGGGGCCTACTGTGGCAGGATGGAAAAAAGAGAGAGGCAGCGCTGCATATGTTTCTACTTTAGTAGGCACGTCAGGCAGGGCTGAATTTACTTGTGATTTGCAGGAATGTGCTGGTTACTTTTTTTCTGTTTCTCAACAGAAGAAGGGAAAAAGATTTAGTAAATGAATAGCTTCCACACACGCACTCCTTTCATTCTCATCTAATTATTGGTAGCTTTTCTGAGACATTGTTGGACATTCCTGAAGAAGAGAACTTTTCTCCACAAAAACATTCTTGTATTGTTCTCCGAAAAGTGATTGATTCCAATTTTAGCAACAGATACTTAAGGCTGCCTGAACCAATCACAGTGCCAGTAACATTTCACCATCTGCTGCGTCGTTTTGATGAGGTATGAATGCTACTGGTTACACAGTAAACTAAGAAATCATTTTACTATCACATATAGAATAGTTGTATGAGATGCACAATTCTACTCTGCTGTCTGGTTTTCTATAATGTTTTTATCTTGTTTTTAAGTGTCTGGTGGTTATTATTCAGTTTTTTTTGTAAATAACCCAGCATTTATACTTAGAAATAATTTGTTATTTGGCTTTAGTTGAATTCTTTTAAAGATTGTCTGATCTTTGGCTGCTTTAATGTTTCCCTCGCAGACATCTTTTCCGCTGCACAAATTGTGGAATATGCAGCAGATAAATATAAACTATAAATATAAACCTATATGGCACCTTTTCTGGGCTATATAGGTGCCCTTCCTGGCAGGAATAGGTGTACTGGAAATTTAAGGTAACCCTGCAGCTTGAAATTTGCATTACCAATCTATTTTTCATCATTTCTAATAATTATGTCAAAAATATTTTTTGATAAAGCACCGTCTTCCGTCATTTTATCTATCACTCGTTCTCAACACAGTAACTCCAGACATTTTGGCGTGTAGGTTTTCAACTTCTTTTCAAACAGGCTAAAGATAGATTTGAAAAAAACTAACAAACAAACAATTACTGGTAAAAAATGGCGCTGTCGGTGGTAAGTTTTGAAATGTACACATCCTTCACCTCCCAAAATCTGCTCTTTCAAGTTTTATACCCAAAACTTTGCAAAGATGAATCTCTTAAGGGTTTAAGTTTTTCTTATTTTAAAAGTCTTTCTATATATTCTCAATTCGGTTTTGGAGATTTTTAACATGTTAATAAACTTTCGTGTAAACCCTTCTTGTCTTACATCAGCTAACTATGCTTTAGGCCTCTTCACAGCTTTATCTATGTTGTGTTCCTTAGTCATTATGCTGTTTGTTTTTTCACTCAAACTCTCCCAAACCTTTGAAGCCTTTAACAGATTAACTGAATTTTATACACGGCTACTACTAACTGAAGGCTGGATGCAAATGTGTGACACACTGTTCAAGCTTTTATTTGTAAAAAGGTTTGAAAATCAAGTGTCGTTCCCCTTTTTCATTTGACAATATGCATGATTTGGTGTTTGCCTAAAACATGCAATTCTTGTAAAATACCATAAGATTTGTGGTTGAGGTGAAAAACCCCCCAAATCTGAATCTGTTGGATTTATATTTATCTAAATATTATTAAAAGGTTTGGCTGTTTGGAGCTTCTTTTTTTTTAGGATCACGTTCTATGACCTATTCTTCCTCTTGGCTTCATTCATCAACACATTCCAGCGTTAAAATTAATTCCAGCTCTTTTTCTGTCTTCTAAGACCTTCGAGTAACGAGCCTCATTTCTCTGCTTCATTTCTGGCATTGATTCTTTAAATGCATTTTGTGTGATGAATATAATTTCCGCTTGCATGACTGCCCCCGTATTTATTTTGCCTTCAACATCGGGATCGTAAAATGCAATAATGCAAATGCTCAGTCAGGCGGCCAAGATCTATCTCCACACAGTGCATTAAGTCAGTGTTTTGCGGCCTGTGCAGAGCCTCGGCCGAGTTATTGACCGTCTGGCGTGCAGACGTCTTTTACCCCGGGTCAATCGATTCTGTTGTCTGGGTCAACCGGTGGTTCTATGAATTCACATTTTGCATAGGGTAAAAGTCCTAAATGATCATCTCAATCTTGCCTCCTACCCCCGACCATGTATCCAACTTAATTTCATCTTTTGTGTATAGTTCTTGTAGACTTCCTGTTTTTTGTGATCATACCAACCTGTAGTCTTGTTTTTGTTTCCCTTCTTTTGCTTCGCTTTTCTTTAATCTCTTGGTTTCTCCTATTTCCCCTTCCACAAAAATTCTCCCAATTTCCTACAAATTGTGCTTTGACTCTGCTCTTCGTCTGATATCATCCTTCCAATCATCTGCATTTTGGCATACCCTTCTCTCCTGCTTGTAGAACATTTGATCACTTCACCCGAGAGCATTTAACCATACTTCTGCCTACTGGTCCAGGGGAGAAACGGCGAGTCTCAGCCAGGTTAGTGACAAATCACCGTAAGGTAATTACCTTACCATAACGTAAGGTAAAGTAACTTGCAGAGGTCTTCAAAACTCTTCAATTTTGGCAGCTGCTTCTGTGAAGGCCTCAGAGTTTTGCTGGAGAACCTTAGTAAATGAACAACATCGTGACGACCAAGGGAGGACACAGATGAAGTAAGGGAGAATCTTAAAATGGAGTCTGAATAAAAGTGCACACCGCACTGTTCAGATGTTTACTTTGAAAAACCTTGAAAACTAGTTAAATTTTTTTTCCTCCTACCAAGTATTCTCTAAATTTTATTGATCAGTCACAGAAACCTCATTCAGATCTTGGTAATGACTTTAGCTTTTTAATTTTTTTGTTCAGCATGTTGCATATTGTGAGGCAAAAATGTACCGCATTAAGTGATCTAGTTATTTTCCTTTTACTAAAGTTCTTATAAAGTTAAATTGTAAGGCCTTTTACGTAACAGACAAGCAATCAAATTATTTACAGATATATCTTCAAATCAAGCTAATAGGACTCTTTACAGGAGGAAACTTACAGCAAAATCAGCTTTATGCTTCCAAAGACAGCCTGCAGACTGTGATTAAAATACTGTAAACCGATTGTGTTGTCAGTGCATTTGAACACAATGTAAAATATATGTATATGATGCTCAAATAGCCTTGCTTTATGGAAAATAGGCATTGCTTACCAAAACACTTTATTCTCCAGCCTTTTTAGATTTGTGCAAAAATGAGACTTTTCTTGTGTGGAAAAATTATTAAGAATATGAACTTCTTTTGAGGAAAAAGACTATTTTCAAGGTTGGTTTTTCGTCTTCTGATCGAATTTTAAAAGCAGACTTTTCAGATGGAGGACTAAAGCTGAAACTTTATGTAAGTGCCCAAGGGTCTGTTGCGCAATTGACTTCGATTTTCGTTCCGTAGCGTCAAGATGGTCATGGTCATCCTTTCATACTTTTATTTTTTTAATGCTGTGACAAAATGTGGGCAGCTCAAACTTAAATGAAAAAGGATTTTGTAAGAAGCGAAGAGCTAGTGTCATTGTCTGACCACTGAGGACCTTTTTAAAAATATGGGAACATTGCAGCTGAGTTTACTTCATCCAGCCTCCCACAAGGCTCACACAGCTCAATAGCACAGATTCAATGTTTCTTGGAACATGTTTTCCTCTTCTCGTCTTTTTTATTTTTTTTTAAATTAGAAGCAAAAACGCTTGTCTATACCAAGAAACTGCTGCAGTATAACTGTTTGTCTATTCTAATATTTAAATTGTTAATTTGCATCGAACTGAAAACATTCTATGTTGAGTTTTATTTACAGATAAGCAACACATAATGCAGAATGCAAATGTTATGCTTTATTGTTAAAATGTCTGAGTTTTCTGAAAAGTAACTTTATTTTTTTATTATTTGTTTATTACAGTATATCACCCGGTTTGTTGTGGGGGATCCTATATTCACTTTGTTTTCAATTAATGGATTTTCTTCATGACAAGCCAGCATACTGAAAAGGTTATTAGGCGTACACTAAAAGATTTAAGGTCTTAGCGAAGAGGGTTAATATTTCTTTCCTACTGACCAAAGAATGTGAAATGTAATTTACAACAACAAAAAAATCGTCCTTCTCTTCTATGCTTTTTTCTCTCTCTTGTTTCTTTTTTTCTTATGAATACAATTTATATGTTACCATTAGCTACATGTATTTTTTCTTGTCTTATAACCTTTTAAGATCTCATCTTAATCGTTTCTGTTTGCTGCTTTTCAGTAATTCTTTTTTTTTTTGTAAATTTTTGAAGAAAAAAGACAAAGCTGTTTGTTTTTTTACATAAGTCGCTTAACATTTAGCCATATTTTGATTGAAATGCTCTTGTTGTCCTTTTCTTAGTTATGCCTTTTAAGCTAAACAGAGCATTCTGTGTCCCTTCTGTAGTTTTTGCACAATTTTCCATTTGCTTTTTCAAGTAACACCAGTTAATGTGCTGTTATATGTCCCCTATGAATGTTTTCTACTAGGTAATATAATTTTTTCTTGAAAATGGAAATCTACCATGTTGAAAGAAAAAGGAGATGAAAAATATTTCTGGCAGTGCTTAAATTTCACCCTGTCAAAATGAGACAAAAAATATATATAAATAACTTGTGCACAATTTCATTTTTTTTCCTATCACCTATTAGTGATTCAGAAATGCATAAAGACTTCGGTGAGGTACGATGAAGGCGGAAATTAGTCCCTAATATTTCTTTGGCAACGTTTAAAAGAGTGGACCATAAAATGACGATACCCCAAAAGAGGTGAAAAGATTTTAAAGTAAAATAATAGCCATATGAACAGTTTTGTTACCTGTTGTCAGGATATTTCACATGTTAAAAGAATAAAATAAAAAATGAAACGCCTCAACGTTTATACACTTCTGTCGTCTCTCACTCATCCAGAGCCCTTTATCTTCTCATTTGCTTCCCTGCTTTTGTCTTGTTTCGCATTTTTTCTTCCGAGTTTTAACTGGGATTTGGGATGAAGTTGAATTTGTGAAGCATTACTGTGTTCATTTGTCCAAATTTTTGGCTACATGCTGATTTAAAAAAAAACCTTGTGAAGTCACATTTGTTTCTGAAAACTTTAAAGTCTCATTGTATTTCAAAATGGTTGTGATGCCAGTCAATCTTAAACATTTCTGGGGTCTGTGGAAGCATACGTGACTGGGAATTAGTTGCTTTTAAGCATATTTTTCCTTTGTTTCATGGTATCTAAATTACATTTCCACTCAGTTTTCTGGTTGGCTTGTTCTGGCTTGAGACAAGTATCTGCACTACTTTAATAGTATGTTCACACATGTAGGCCAGCTGCTGCAAGAGGTCATGAACTACTTATTATAACTTATAGCTGATTAACTTACTATATTACATCCTTTAGTGTAAGGTTTCTATTTAAAAATGCATTAATTTTATATAAACCTGTTAATATTGAGTCATAGAAAAGATTTATATCTTGTTTTCAGTTTGAGATCATTCAACAGCAGTAAAAGATCCGTTGATTTTAATTTCTACTCACCTCTACTAAGGTTACAAATAATAGTTTTTAGCTTCATAGACAAGAAATGTATAATAACTAGCTTTAATTTAGATGTAGACATTTTGGGCCTACTTTTTATCCGTACTTACATATTTATCACTTAAGAAATGTGTGCTTGTTTTTCTTTGTTAGTTTTATATGATGAAAAATTATGTGAATGGTGGTGGCAGTGGTTAGGCTTGCTCAAGTTCACAGGCTGAGGTAGATAATAGGCTGCGTCCTGAGTGCTAAGGTGACTAAGCCCCTGGACCATATGTCAGTGCTTTGTAGACCAGAGCCAGTGCAGCAAAAACAACACAGCCATGCAGGACAGGAAAAAACACACCGACTGTTCTCCCTCATGTAAGCGGGAAGTGATTTGGTTTTATAGTTTCTAGTTCAGTAGATCTGACATCTATTGCATGGTATAGATGGATGAATGTTTGTGACTGACTCAAAGTAATTGGTTGGACTGTTTAAAGGGCAGTCTTGGGAAAACTGACCCATGTAACCTCATGAAGGTGCTAACTCAAAGCTGGTTTAATTTCAGAAGGCAGCAGCGACCTCAGGGTGGTGGTGGAGGAAGAGGAGGAGGAGGAGGAGGAGGAGGAGGGGGGAAGAACCAGCCTCAGCAGATGCAGCAACAGTCGCCACAGCAACAGAGCCACCAAACCCTACAGCAGTCCCCAAACCAGCAAGAGTTGAATTTAACTGAAGTGGGAGATAACAGAAACCATAATGCTGGTCGACCGCCTCGGCAGCACCAAGGAGGACATGTCGGGCCTCGCCAAGGAGGACCTCCGCACCACGGATACAGCCAGAACCGGCGTTGGCACCACAATCAGAAAGGTCACGGGCCAGGACAGACGAACACTGCAGGTGATGGAAAGTCATCCCCAAAAACAACCAAAGACAGGGAGACTGAGAATGTAAAAACGGTTGATGAGCAGATCAGACCACCGCAAGACTGCAACAGGTGGCTCAATGAATCACCCAACTCTGCACCCAAACCCACTGCAACGGGGCTCCCTGGCCCAACAGTTACTAAGGAGTCCCTCAACACGCAGATAAGTGGAAAACCAAGCTATGGCCAAGCAGAGGAGCCAAAAGTCAGCCTTCTGCAGTCGTCTAAGGAGAGGTTGAGGAAGAGACTAAAAGACAAGGTACCGACAATCTGCTTTGTGTCTGTCAGTCTCTATTAGGGCAGCCAGGCCTGATCTGTTAGTGCGCACACGCTAACGTTTTCCTTCACAATCAGCTTCCCAAAGAAAAGCGTGTTTTCATTACCGCACGGAGACGCAGACACATTTCACTCTCCTTTGCTTAATTTAATTGTCCAGGATTTTATTCCACAGTCACACAGGATGTGTGTCTGCGTTTTCCCTAAGGAGGGGAACAAACTAGCAAGCATTTAACAGCGGTTGAGGTTTTCCTCTGTGTTCTGAGCTGATGAATTGGCGCTGCTAACTCGAAACAGTCAGGTGACCGAGGCTTGTTGTCTTATACTTATCTTATACGTTATGTAATTTTTTTCTGTCACTTAGTTTTCTGTTTGTCTTATAACTTTTTTTCGCTATGTAAAAAAACTGCTGTCATGGTAACACACGTTACCAATGAGCTTTTTATAACTACATCTTTGTGTGAAATATGCAAAGTTCCTCCGCCGCCACATCCAGATCATTTTTACATTTTTTTTTTTTAATGGGTTTTAATTTATCCAGGGGTCCTAAATGTCACCTTATCTGCAGGACGAGTTGCACATGGAGGAGTCCCGGTTGGGAACCCAGAACATGGACCGGCTGGTGGAGCTCCTCAACAGCATGAGGAGCAACAGCAGCGGCGTGGAGCAGCAGCTGGCCTCCTTCATGGAGCAGGCGCAGAGCTCGGCGCGGTCGGAGGAGTCGCTGGCCGAGGTGGTCGGCGCCATCTACTCCAAGGCCGTGTCCGACCGAAGCTTCGCCGCGACGGCTGCAAAACTCTGCGACAAGATGGCGCTGTTCATGGTGGAGGGAACCAAGTTTAGATCGCTGCTGCTCAACACGCTACAGGTGAGAACGTCTTTTAGAACCAGTGAAAGAAGCCGTGTCTTCTGCCTTCAAGCTTCATTTCTCCATTAAGCATTTAGCTTCATTTTGTAATTAACGCCGTAATGAGCTACTGGTTTTACAAGCTCACTGTGAATCTGCCTGTTGCAAAATTAGGTCTCGTCTGTTGATTCTGCAGCCTTGGCGCTAAGAATCTCAGGGGACCTTGTTAGTTAAGGTTTCAGCTTAGAAAACATTGTTTCTTTTAAAAAAAAATAAATAAATGAAGAAGAAATCCGGTTCTTGGATAATTATTAAATGTGAGCCACATGTATCATACAGCAACTGTTTACTGTTGCCCACCTTAGCAATGGGAAGGACGTCTTGATGAGCGGTTCATTGTGTTTAAGACCTGTACATCTCAACGGACAAAGTAACTAATCTAAACTCCCTGGGGGAGCAGAAGGCCCGCTTCCTCCTCACCTTCCACCCCTTCGCTTTACCGCACAGTTTCAGTCGCGCACCCTGAATGAAAATATCCTCTGAGGCGTTACACACTGCCGCTCCCTCCTTTCATTTCCTCCTCCTTGTCCCTCGTGAGCTCTCTATTCCCGTGTTCCCACGTCTTCCCACAGCTTCTGTCGCCCATTATTATGTTACAATCGGATAGTTTATATCTTTTTGCTTCTAAATGAGTTTTATTTTTTATTTTTTTATTTTCCTGCTTTGAGATTTTTCCATTTAAATGTTGTGATCTGTTTCCCAGTCAACTTCTTTCTTGATCCTTGTGCCTCCTTTTCAACTTATTTCCTCCACCTCCATCACATATGTGTGGTCTTCTCTCCTCTTTTATCTCTCCCTTTAATCTCCTGTTTTCCAGCCAGCGTGGACCCCCTGCTCGCCTTTGACATTTTGGCTTTTTTTTGTTGTTGCTATAAAACATTTTAAATGTCATAAGTGGGCTCATGAAGTCTTTCATTAATGCTGTTTCCATTAGACCCCTGGCACTCAATATGGGGCCAATTAGTGTGACTGCTCTGTTTATTCAGTCAGAGGCTTTGTTGGCCTGAACGCTGCCACTGTTCCACCTGTTAAAGACTTCTCTGATTAAACACAGCTGAGGAAATCTCTGCATGTTTTTCAGGGATGTTATGGACTCTTTCTTAGCAGTGATCGGTATCCTCTGGTAAAGAAGCCTTCAAATAGATAATCACAGTTGCATAATCTCACTTTGAAAAATTGAGAAAATCAAGATAAATCAGCGCAGGTCTAAAAACAAACACACTAGCTTGTTTTAGTATGAAACAAAAGATGAATATGTAGAAAACTTATGATGCCTCTTAGGTAAGCTGGAGGATCTGGATAATGTAATTTCATAAGAATCTAAAATGAAATAGAAATTTCTTAGCATTTGATTTTTTTCCCCCAAAAAATAAATGGACTCAAACTAAAGGAACATGTTGTTAGACATTTTGCTGCTGCAGTAAAATAAACGTTTTGCTCATTGCTTCCAGGCGTGCCGATGTATGCGGCCCGCGCTGTAGGCTTCTCCTGTCTCTAGAGCTCCTGAAAGATATTATAGGTAGTGAGGGGGAAGAAAAACGGTGGCCCTTTTAGTTTAACCAGCACAGCAACAGCTTTATGTGAGCACATCAAGCATTAACCTGTATTAACTCCCAACACTTTGTACAAAATTGACACACTTCACTGTTCTCACTTTCAAACTGAACAAATATTTCTATGGGAAGGACCACAGTTTTAATGGATTTGTCAAATGCTTTTTTTTTTTTTTGTGATTTTCAAGTACCTGGGGACAAAAGGTTAATGTGTGTGCCTGCTACCAAAACTCTCATCGGTTGATGTGAAAGACGTTAACGGTAATTGTTGGCCTGAGCAGGATAGACCGTTCCTGAGTGACGTACATCCACCTGCCAACTGGCTGGTTGTGCAATGCCGTTACAGAAGTCAGTGTGCTGTGTTGGCTGAAATGTTTCCCTCTGCTTCAGAGAGACTTCTCCCGCCGTGACGAGCTGCAGCAGGCTGATGTGGAGCGGTGGTTGGGTTTCATCACCTTCCTGTGCGAGGTGTTCAGCACCATGAGGAGCAGCTCCGGCCAGCCATTCCGGGTCCTGGTGTGCCCCATCTACACGTGTTTACGAGAGGTGCGTATTCAGACGTGCACGACTTGTGCCGCTAACCCCACTTGCAAAAAGTTTGTCTGCCTGCACGTCTCGTCTTCGCAGTCTGATTTCCTGTTGTTCAACCAGACGCGGTCTAGACTGCAGACACCGCACTGAGGTCTGGTTAGAAGTACAAACGGTGAAGTAACACTCAGTTCCAGTACAAATGCACGGCCTTGGGTTATATCCCCGTCAGATGGTCGAACCCTTTTTGTTGGTCAACAGCGAAACCATACAGGCCACAGCAGACTCACTGCCGTACAGACGTGCTCGACGCTGAAAAGGGAAGCGAGCGTGTGTGAAGGAGGAAATGCAGGAGACTGTGGTCTGATTGACAGTTGGCGTAGAGGAAGTTGCTTACACTTTCACAGGTTGGAGGAAAAGAAAGAGAGGGACGAGATCAAAGGATCAGCGGGTGAAAATAGCTTTGAGTTGCGTCATCGGAAAAACAGGGAATAATGCCGAGACATGTACGAGTGTGTTTTAGCACCCGCGCTCACGCCTCTCTACCAGTCTGGCGCTTCACACACACCCGGCGTCCCGTTAACAAAACGGCAGTGACACAACGAGATCCATCCGTCCACACCCTGTCTGTGGGTATGCCCCGGGCTTTATCTCAGCTTGTTAAAACCCTCCGTAGCTTCCCTAAAGGTGTGGAGTAGCTAAAAACCTCACACACCTACTGACGCTTTGCACCATCAGTTATATAGATCACAAAACACTTGAGGTGAGAAAAACAAATACATGTTGCTGTTCATGGCATGTGTCCGTTGTAATTTTCAGGTTGTTTCCCAAAATCGTCGACGTCGTCTCTTTGTTCGGGTGTCAGCGTTCACTTAAGACCACAGTGCCAGTTTGGCATGCAGACATCTCTGAGATCTTTGCAAAACCGCCTACTCAGTGTTTCTACATTTAGTCATGTTAGAATTATAAACTTGACTCTTTTTTAGCCTGACTTTATCTCCTTGGACTGAATTATGCTACATATATTAAGAGCTTCAAAGCCCAGTTAACCAGGAGAGCATCGATGAAAGAAAAAAACAAACAGCCAGGAGCTTCATAGTTGCTTCTAAGAGCTGTGGGACTATAACCGTTCAACAAGAAAGTTATTTGTTAGTTGTTAGTTTTCTCTATTGTTAAAAGAAGTCCTGTTTGTATTTTGACACAAGACACGTAAAAGACACAATGGACATATCCTAAGCTACTCTGATCAGTTGAGACAAAATAGTAGAAATAAAATCAGATGTGACACATGGTGGTCTCAGCATCATTCTGCAGGTAGGTTCTTTTTTTCCAGGCCTCTTGAAATGTGGCCCCTTACAAAATTAATGGAGCTAAATATATAACACACCTGAAGGGAAAACTGGTGTATGATGGGAAAGTCGTGAGACTGGGGCAGATGTCCATCTTCCAGCAGGACAACTAAGCTGATTATACAACTGGAGCTAAAAAGGAACGGTCCAGTCAAAGTTAAGACCTAAACTTAATGCAGAATCCATTAAAAAAACTTTCTTTTTTGTGAAGACTTTTTTAAAATGATGTATTTTTTTATGTTTCTACAATTGGAATAAGTATGTTTTCCAAATAACGTATGTTTGTCTGTAAATCCGCTCATGGAAATACCTGGGCAATTAAGATTAGGTAAGACATGGAGAATTTTTCGGTTCAGTTTCAACACACCTCTTCCAATAAAGTGAAGTACATTTAACTGCGGCTGCTGATTTTTAGGCAGCCAGCCGTCATGGCGTGATCATGGAAATCTTTAAATGATTAAAACTAAGCAAAAAATATGAGCAAAACAAAATTATAAGTACATCTTTAATCTATAATATAAACATAAGCAGATCTATTAATACCTGGTTGCTAATTTTTTATTTATTTTTTTAATTACCACATGTGCTGCAGAGTTGCAGGAATTGAAGTCTCTACTCATGTGAGTGGGTGTACTTTTTGTAACGCTGGGAAGAAGAGCTTTCCAGCACCATGTCAAGGGTTTTCTAAAAGGGAGAGATTCATTTAAAAACCTGACAGAAAAGGCTGCGCGCGGACATTTGTCTTGTGAAAACTTTCACAAATGATTGATTCCTCTCACAGTCGGTATGTTGCTAATTACATTGAAGTGGTCCACACGGTTTCTAATTTGTGTCCAGTTACACTAAATAAAAAAAACTCTATTTTTTGTTTTTTAATGTTAATATCTCCTATATTGCAGGAATATGGTTTGTGTTTGCACACAGCTTGCTTCTTCTGTTGCCTTGGGAGCTTTGAAAATCTACAAACGCCCACACAGACAAATGATTAGAGACTTTGCTTTATGCTTAGGGCTCGTTTGGTTAGCAGATAGTTAGACCGTATTAATTCAGCAGTAATACAGTAATGAAATTAAATGTAACTACCAGTGGTGCTAATCCTGAAGACGGACCTGCAGTTGCTATGCAACAATTGGAAAGATGGTTTCAGTTGAATTGTAAGTTTAGTACTTGTCAAGAGAAAACAGGGTTTATTTTCAGCAGTGTGAAATATATAAAGGACAACTTTATTTTTGGTTCTCTGTATTTTTATCTGTTTTATCAGAGGAGGAAATGTTGCGTGAGATGCTGTAACCTTGCATGTTCACCAGTCAAATATACAAATGGATTTATTGTCCTTTTCTTTACTAAGCCTGTAGAGAAATGGATAATGAATCCTCTTTATATGCGATAAAACAAAAAGGCGTGAACGGAGTCGGCTCTGTGTAGCTAAGAACAAATGAATGTAGATTAGGTCATTTTAACATTATTGAAAAAAAGCCAAGAACTCATTATGAGCTCCTCCAGCTTGTCACATACTTTTCCTACAGTGGAAACGGCAGGACTGCAGCTCCCAACTCAAACAGCCACTCTGTCACCACGCCTGTTTCAGCAAACTTAGGAGCTGAAAATAATCTGTGAAACACCAAGAAAGCTGCAGAGTTGAAATAAGACCCTGTTTTGACTAAATATAGATTTTTTTATTTTATTTTTTACTGCACACCTATAATGGTTCAGACACTCTTTTTATCTTCCTTTTTCGATCATTATTTAAATAAATGTTTGGCTGAATGTGTTTATGTCCCCAACTATTACAGACATGTATTTTTACTCGTGTCTGGTGCATCTCAGAAAATATACTGGGTCAATTCCTTAAGCCTGATATATGATTTGAGTTTTTGTACTGAATTAAAGTGTTATGTGGCAAATAGCATTTAGCTTTTCAAATAAAACATTTACAAAGATTCATACCCTAGGCAGATTTAAATTTAAAACTGTTTTTATTCTACCTAGAGGCGTGTTTCAGATATGTGTTTTGCTTTTTGTAAATGGAAATCTTTTGTAGCGCTTTCAGGTGTCCTGGTCTAATATTGATATTGGATATTGGTTGGATGTCAGCAACTAAAATAACTTATATCTGATTATATCGGCCTTTATCTAGGATCTCTGATATAATGGTCTATTCCAGCATTATATCCATGCAGCCCGTTTCTATTTAGCAGCTTGTATCCATTATGCTGGAACCCACCTGATCGCTACATAGCGTTATTGATTGTTGTAAACTATTCTTCTCTATTTGAGTAAAATCCTTTAATTGAGTCGTTTCTAACTGTTCACACTACAACAGTAATAAAATCTGTATGATTCACGCTGATGTCGTATCGGGTTAATATCGCTATGGGCCAATACTGAAGACTGAAATACTGATATTGTATCGGATATGAAAAAATGGCTTCAGGACCTCTCTACTCTTCAATGATGAAGGGTTAAGAAAACTCATATTGTTAAAATCAAATAAAAAAAGAAATAATAATAATCTGAGCGAGGTTTTGCTACAACTGATATTTTGATCATGTAAAAACTCTTACGCCTCCCGTCCATCACTCTAATCTTTAGCACAGGGGATAAGGAGGGGCATCACATAGTTACTGTTTACTCCATACAACCGGACAAAAGTCCATACATTTTTTATTTTTTGTTGAAAAATCGGAGTCATTTGAAACCGTAACTGAGAGGCGCCGTTTGACTTCAGCTCCACAGAGTGTTTACAGGCCGTCTGTACGTTTGTGTTTGCAAATGTACAGATTTGATATAGCAAGCCTTTTTGTATGATTGTTAATTATTTTTATCCTGTTGTGGCTAAAAATGCAGAATTAGGTCGCCATTAATGTTTCATGTCAGGTTAATTTGCTCAAACATTTAGATATTAAATTTATATTTCGATATTCTTCTATACGTTTTTAAAAGCACTCTCTTTTTTTGGTTTAGTTATGCTTATGCTTTGTTTTTGGCTTCTGGTCAGTACATTGTATTGTGCAGACTCCTGCTCTTCTAAGTATAGTCCTCATTTTTGTGCGTTGTGTGTTTTTTCTTTTTTTAGCTTCTTGAGTCAACGGATGTTAAAGAAGATGCAGTCCTTTGTTGTTCCTTGGAGGTATGGACCACACACAAGCACGCAAGCTTTTAAAAACAAGCAGAAGAATGTCCTCGCTCTCCGAATGTCCAGTTGCTCTCTACAGAGATACACAAAAAGACAGAAAGCTGTTAATAAAACTGGCCGATTTGACTTTTTTTTTTACCTTGGAAGTTTTTACAAAGACGCATTTTGGAAGCGACTGATTAAATAAGAGGATTCTTACACCTTTACGATGCAAATGGATTCAGCCAGGATCTTAATATGTGAATGTTTGCTGCAAGAAATATAAGATAACAAGCAATCATGTAAAATACATTATTCTTCTTTGGGACTTGTTAGATATTAGAAAATAAATGAATGGTGATAATAAAGGTTAATAGTTAAACGGCAATATCTCACCATTATCTGTCTCAAGTAGGAAGATCCACTGATGTGAGACAGGCCTAATGTGTGTTTTCAAACATTTTAACATGCAGATTATATTAACTTCGCCCTTAACTTACCATCATTGCTACGAAAAATTGTGGTGGAGGGAGATTGAAGCGAAATACCGCAGCAGATATTTGAGACAGGACCAGAGCTTCAGAGCTTTCGCACGACATGAAATACTTCTCGTTGCTGCTGTTTGTCTGATTAGATTATTAGAGATTCTTTAAACTATGTTTCATTTTTAGGAAAAAAACTGTTTCGCAAGTACGCATTAATTTTAACACATCAAGTGTAAAAATTTGTCCCTGAATAAACATCTTTCCAAATTCCATAACATTAAAATGAATGAACTGAAATAAAAATATGCAGACCCAAAATAGACTCAACTTATCCTTCAGTAGTACAGGAAAGGTCTGGGGGTACCAGAGCAGAAAGAGCACAGGTAGGTGCGCCCAGATACTCAGAAACAGTTCCGTTGCTGCAGGCTGTGTAGGTTTTTCCCAATAAGAAGTTTCCAGGCACCGTCTTGCATTCATTTACCGACACGCATCTTTTCCTTTGGTCCCGACTTCCAACCCGTCCTTTCCCTCTTCCTCTAGTTGCAGAGCACCGGGCGTCTGCTGGAGGAGCAGCTCCCCGAGATGATGACCGAGCTTCTGGCCGCCGTCAGGGACAAGATGCTGAGTCCGACCGAGTCTCAGCTGACCCGCTCGCTGCTCATGGAGGTCATTGAGCTGCATGCACATCGCTGGAGCCCCCTGGAAGCTATCACCACCCAGTACTACGATCGTACCCTCCAAAAACTCACCACGACAGCCTAGCAGCCCAGTTCTTCCCAGTCGCAGGACAACAAGCCCCCCCGAAGTCTAAATAAAATACCCACTTTGCATTACTCCTTACCTGGATGATTAACTGCTGTCTGCAGCTACTGAACTTAGAATGTATTTATTAAAACAGGCGACAGTGGGTGAAGGCAAACCTCGAGAAAGCTACCAAAACATGTAAGTGGCCAATTTAGCGGCTGACCGTTGTGCGGCCAGCAGGGGCGTGCTTGGCCGCACAGAGTTTGGTGTTGCAGGGATTAAAAGAGGGGTGGGGGGTCATGCAGGAGAAGAGGGGGGGCAGCAGCCTGTCCATGGGGAATAGAGAGATCTGTAGCCAGAGATGAATGGAGTGGGGTGGGATGGGGGGTCAGGGTGGGTTGTGTCAGTCACCTCATTGTGTTCATTCGCCAAGCCACTCTCCCCTCCATCACTCTCTTTCTGCTTCACCCCCTCTGCCTCTGCATCAGCCCCTGGGGTCTGAGTGGCGGATAAAAGCGAGACGGGGGCAAGGCGGCAGGGAGCAGACACGATACTGTCTGTCTGGGCCGTCTGCCCAGCCAGGCTGGGGCTCCAGGTCAAAGGGTCTCGCGGGGGAGCTCCCCATCCCTTCTCTGCATCTCCCCACAGCAGGAGTCCCCCCCTTTGAATGGACGAGACAGCAGGCCCGCCGGCCCCGAGCTGGGCCGGGTCGGGGATAATGTTTAGGCTGGATGAAGTCGGGTGGCAGATGGCGACGCACTCGGAACACGTCCCACCGGCACCCCTGACTCCCCGCTCCCTCATTAAAGCGCAGCAGTCCCTGCAGTGGCGGGGGGCGCATTAGAGAATTAAAGCAGACGATGCTGTCTGATAATTCCTTTGTTTTTCTTGTCTTGCAGAGGAATGTTTCTTCTCTGTGTCCATGCTTTATTTACCGCATCATTGATTTTATTTTTTATGTTGTTGTTATACATTTTTAATCATGCATTGTTTTCATCAAGGATGGATATCGTTTTTATGCTAAGATGTACGTATGGTATATCATAGCCGTAGGCTTTGTTGCACAGCTTTGATTTATTGTTGCACCGTTCCAATTCGATTTGTTTTAAATTATGAGATTTTAAAGAATTGTGGAAGAAAAAAAAACTAACTTGATAACTGGTAGTCAGAGGTTGGGTTGAGCAGTGTGAGGAGTTTAGGGTATTCTAATGCTTAGTGGCCTTCTTCTTTTTTTTTTCAATGGGACCTCTCTCGTTTCCCGGTTTGTCGGGTGTGTGGCAGACCGCATGCTGAGTAGTTGAATTTGATCAAAAACATTTGTTTGCAGAAGGAGAAAAAAAATGTGAGGAAAAACAAGTAAAAGCATTGCTGCCGCCATTCCTTCCAATCGAGATTTGTTTTAGTATGAACTGTGTTGGATCTTGCTTAGGTTTTTTTTCAATTACCTATTAACCTGTTTATTTAAAAAAAACACCCAAATTATAAGAGGACATATTATTAGATTTGTTTCTTGTCATTTGTTGACTTTGTTGCGAGCTAATGTTTGTAGTATAAGATTGACGTGTTGAGCCAAACATGTATCATGTTAAAACGGGCTTTATGTATAATCTGCATTCAGGATATTTGGTATTTAACTGTGATTGAATATATCTAAGTAATGCAGTCCTGCTGTTACACTGAAAAAAAAAATAGGAAAGTTTCAGAAATGTGTCCATTAATACTAACTCTGCTTGGAAATTGTCATTTTGTCATTTTGCAAAGAACAGTTGAAGTCAGAAATATACAACCCCCCCCCCCCCCAA
>JAVLVB010000002.1:11501701-11535840 GCA_032876305.1 Orestias chungarensis
GGGGGGGGGGTGGGGGGTATTTATGAAGATTTAAATTTTTTTAAAGAAACGATTCCAATATTTTTTTTCCCAAGTCTAGGAGGTGTGGTGTGAAATTTTTGTTTGGCTTGTTTGAAGCTGATGACTGTTGTCATTTTCCTTCAGCTTATGCACTTTTTTTTTTCTTTTGTTTGTAATATAAAATCCCAGGAAAATAAATCTGAGTTGGTTTATCTTGAAAAGATGTAGGGGGAATTGTAATGGGTATTACAATTTTTTCCTCAAATGCTTGGTTGCATTTCTAAAAGCAGAGTTGAAGGATCTCTAAACGACATTTTATTGAATTTTTTTTTATCATGTGACTCGTGCACATCAGAAAAGTTGTTTCTCTTTTGAGGAATCTTGACCTTTACAACATGAAGATCAGATTTGTCATACAAGTTTTAACATGCATTAAAATAGTGCTGATAACATAGTTCTATACATTTAATTAGACTTTATTTCTCTTTCTGTACTAAATTGGTAAATAGCTCCCAGTTAAATCTGCTCTTTCTCTAACGAAGGTGAATGAGTTTGACCGTTTGATCACCCAGTTTAGCTTAAATAAAGATCATATGAACGTTTATATAGTGTATAAAGCCAGAATACATTATGATGCTAAGGATTCATCATCAGGCCTTGGTTTTAAACCCACAACAGGATGCTGACAGTTCATTTTACCCTACTTTTTATTTTTTAACTTCATTGGGGTATTTTGTGAAAATGGAGATGGAAACCATGTGACTGCATGTTTTATTTGTTCAAACAGCAGATAAAACTAGCTCCTGGGTGTCCGGCCAATCAGGAAAATGAATGGCACTTCTGGATTGGATCCATTGGATAGGTAACTAATAGGTTGTGCATATTTTATTAAGTATTTTTGGAGTGATGCTCGTGAACAAAAAATAAATAAAAAATCATGGAGTCTTTCCATAAAAAAGTTCATCAAGCATCTCGGTTAAAGGGAAGGAGCAGAGCAAACGTTTCTCAGATCAATGCTAATAATCTGGCGAGTGTCAGCAAAAAGTAGATCACTGTGATCACTGAGTTACTTTTAAAGAAAAACTAAAAGTCTAATGGACCACACTAGCTGTTGTGGAGGCATGGTGTCTTAACTTTTGCCTCATCAGATTTGTTTAATTAGTAATCCATGTTTCCTTTTGGGTGTTTAAATGCATTATTCATGAATAATTTAATAAGGTGTCCTAATTTTTCCACATGACTGTATATTTATGTATGTTACTCAGTTATTAGATACACACTGAGAAAATAATTGCATGTAGTGAAACAGGGAGCCTCGTAATTAGCATCACAGTTAGTTTAGCTCGGCTCTGTGCGAACAAACAGACACGACGGCCTCGAGGGATCCTGATGGCCACCGCGCTGTTGGAGTCTGTACTGCCTTGGTTCCTATTGATCGAGTTACAGCGAAGTGGTCAGAGCAGAGCGAGCAACTGACTAGGAGTTGTAAGGTTAGAGACATGAGGTCATGTGGTTTGAATCAGACTCGAATAAAAGTCAGTAAAAGCTGATGGAAAAACTACCCGTGGAATAGAGACCATCTATGTGAAAAGGTGGTGATAAAACATTTTTATTCAACTGTGATTTATTTAGTTTTGTATCGCTGCCAGATTTTACATTATAAAATGCGAGTATTTTGTAGGGATGGAAAGCAGTCAAGTCCCAACCCAAAAAAATGTAGTTCGATCGCAACCGTGCCTGTTACAACTAGCGCTACAATATCATCACACGCAAGTGTAATATAGGATGTAAAAAGATGTCAATACAATCAAAGTTTGTTATCTATCTCTAATCTAATCTGTTAATCTCTTCATTTGTAAACCAACCCGTCTATCAATCTAATTTTTCACTAATGGGTAACATTCCTGCGGTAGTCTTGCTAATGTTTGTTTCGCTATGATAATGTAACGTTAAAAAAACTGAAAATATAGGAGGACTTCATTTCCTTTGACTCTGAGACAGCCGATCGTCCGTGTACAGCCACAAGTAGGGGAAGGGATCCTCACTTTCTCTGCTAACATTAACAGCCTCACTTTTAGTCACTTTTTAAACACAAAACTAGTCATCGGGGTTTGATTAACCATCCACGAGCGGAGGATGATGCTACCAGAAGAACTGATCGAGACAAACTACTGGGTTCTCACATCCATCAGCCGTCTCACAGCTAACAAGTTGCTATGTTTGGGAGTTGTGTTTCCTGTATTTGATCAGCACAAGAGTAGTCCGAAAGAGCCATTTAAAATGTATTCTGCGCCGTGTGTGGGGGGGTTACAGAGGGCAGATATTCTGCAAAACAAACAGACACATTCCCAGATGTTTCACTCTACAGTACGCTTGGCTGTGGAAGAAATCTATAACTGTGGGCTACGAAATGCTTTTAGCTTGCTCTTCTGACCTTTCCAGCTCACCCGCAGCTGCTCTGCTTCATGTTATTTTACTAACGAAAAACAAATATACAACACAGATTTGAATTCAGGCATTTATATGTTTGGTAGAGATTAGAGTCTTAGTAGCGTTTTAAAGGACATTTTTTATTTATTTTTTTTGTTTGTTTTGAAAGTGTTTTAAAAAAAATTGACGGGCTTTTTCTTTAAATTATGCCACATAGTGGAGCTGACCAAAAGAAAGAAACAGGTGACAACTTCCTCTGTTGAAATAGCAGATGAACACACTGTGCTTGCATGCAATTTAGGGCATCTGAGGAAGGTTAAGATGGAATTTAACAGCAACTAAAAACTCATCGCTTCCTTGTTAGGCTACAGTAAAGGAAATGATGTGAGGACTTATTGACTTCCTGTGTGAGCTACCTCACTGGCCCGTCTGGTCAGCAAACTAACTGATGTACTCATTTGTGATGATGCTTTAAGAGACTGACATCTAAAGATTAGTCTAAAAAGGAAAAACATTAATGGTTACTAGAATTAAACAAAGATGTACTAAAATATATGCACAACTATCATCATCTTAGGAGTTATACCTCCAAATCATTGCCTGAAGCTACCAAAGGTTTTAAAAATATCACTGGGTTAAATTCTGGATCCTTTGTTGCCAAATTGGTAGATGGAAAGCTGGAATAGTCTAATTACTCAAAATCTAGAAATGCACTGATCTAAATGTTACCAACTTGGTAAAACCAATTGAGTCAAGAACAACACTCTTCAGGGTAGATGTTGTTACTGAGACAGGAAGGGTCAAACTTAGTAAATTTAAGCATGAGCAAACCGCTCAAAAATGAAGTTAGAAGAAGCACAAAACATGTCTGTGGTTTATTTAGTCTGCGAAAAGAGGGAAAGAGAGAAAGACCTTAAGGGAAGGTTTAAATATGGGATTTTGTTTGATGTTTTCCTTTAGGGTTTGCAGGCACTGTCATTGAAAATGCTATACTGGGACGTTATCTCTACTAATAGAAGTAGTTAATTATCACTAACCGCTAGAAACTAAAAACCTTTTTTGGCGATTCAAAGCTTAAAAAACAGCTAACTGCTTCTCCTTTGTAACAAAAAATAAATAAATGCTCTCTGCTGTTTTTGCAGCGGCAACGTGAACTGCATACTTTAACGCGTCCCATTCATAGATCCTAAAGCGGGCTGCTTTCAAGGTGAGGATGCATGACGTCTTTGTTGCTCAGGAGCCCAGTCGGCCCTGCAGTGGCCTGGCTGAAAAGTGTGCCGCAGTGTGCTGTTCTCACTTTGTTGCTGCCAGTAGCAGCACACCACCTGCCAATGTCAACAAACAGGCCGCTGCAAAAAAAGAAAACGGGGTGAGAGCTAAGGTGAGGCAGAGGAGAAAACTGTTTAAAAGCAGAGGAGGGAAAAAAAGTTATCAGAGTTCTGCAAATACAGAGAGGGGAGTCATTACATTGCTCCCTCCTCCTGGTTCCCCTTTACCTCCTTTACAAAGTTCACCCCGGCTAAATGCTGTAATTCAAGAACGTTGATGTGTATGCTCGTGTGTGCATGCTCGTTTCTTTATGGCATGAGTGAAAACGTCTGCTGCGAGCTGCCCTTGGTGACCGATCACTCCAAAAGCAATCGACACACGAGCACCCACTGCTGAACATCGAAATCAGAGACATAAAGGCTGACAGGTAAGGCATCCACAGCCGCTGCTGCTCATTGGAGCAGAAGTTAAGCCACTCACGCCGTGCCCACAAACACATGCAGAGCGAGTGTTGGAGGTTGAGGGAAATGTCCACTGACGAGCTGTGGGAAGCAACGCCTGATGTCTTCGTTGCCAAATTCGCCCCTGTAGCAACTTTGACAGTGGCAGCCTTTGACTTGTGTGGCAATGAAAAAAACAACAACATCTGGATCCAGATAATCACAGAGATAAAGGAGGGGAGATAAAAACTGCTTGCTGCACTGTTGCATATCTTTTTCGCACACTAATCTGTTATGTGCTGATACACACTTCTTTCAAGTCCAGCAGATGGGAGCCATTTGAACAAATGCTTATATCGGGTCGCAGTTGAGAAATAAGTCCTCTTTCAGCCAAGCACACAGAAACCAGAGAGACAGAGGCAAATGTTTGCTCCCGTTTTAGATATCACTACGAAAATAAACTCTTGTTTTTCAGAGGGAGCTATCTCAACCAATAAGCCCTTATTTATTTTACAGAGGTAATATTTACATGAAAAATTATAAGAATTGCATTTCAAGGAGAACTGAGTGATTACTGGAGCCCATCAAAAATAAATGAACATATTACTGGCTGCAATAATATATTCTTGATTATAAACACCAAATAAACTAAAGAAACAAGAAAAAACAGCAAACATTTAACTAGAAGCATAAAAAGGTGAAGAGGAATGTTTAAATAAAATGAAAACGGTCAGTCTATGTATTTCAGCTTCTTTTTCATTTTCATTTTTACATATTTCTTGTCCACCTATATTCCTTTCTGTACAAACCAAAATGAAAAATAAATAGCTCAAGTTATTTTGCACATCTTAGGAAAAAAGAAACAGGATTAAATGAAGGGAGTGATTTTCAGGTCCATCAACTGGATGGTAAATGTACGGAAATTATCTTGTTTGGTCTCAATCTAGTTACAGATGGAAATGCTGTTGGATCTCCTCCGTTATGGTTCTCTCAGACTGGTCTCCCTCTTGTAGCTGGACTGTGTTTTAATTGGTCCTCTCTTCTCTGTGATATGTGTCTGTGGTCACTCTGTCTGCAACCCTTACAAGCTGCACATATTATTATTATTACGGTTAGAAAATGTGTACCATGTCACGTTGTACAAAAAAAATAAAATGGATTCCCTATTTTACAAGCAATTTTATTTAAACTGAGGATGCAATTTAAAAAAAATCCAGCTACAAATAGTAACCTACTTTTCCAAGGTTCCATACATATAAAAACAACAACAAAAAAAAGTTTTTTTTTAATGTAGAGGGAATCGTGGCATGTATTCACAAGTATTTAAAACATTTTTGATCACATAGCCTCAGGGTCATCTAAATATAATAAAAAAACTACCTTAATGCCTCCCTAGCATAGTTAAGTCCTGTTATTTCTACGTGATTAACAAAAAAAGAGGATCTTACCTGCATGTAACTGGAACCTCAACGCACTCTTGCTTTTTTAACAACTGCATGTAAAGAACCTTCCGGTGGAATGGCTTACAATCATAAGGTTTTTGTTATAAATGAAAAACAGCAAACACAAAGAGATCTTCCATATACTAAGAAAGCAAGTGTCCCCGTCTTTAGTCCCTTCTTTGTCAACTGACTGTCTAATAAAATCCATTATTTCCACAAAATCGTTCTTTTTTTAAATCAAAAGACCTGTTGAAATTGTTTTTCTGCTGATAAAAAAATGTAATAATTTGCAACAGCATCATGCATCCACGTTTGTAGAGAATGATACCTTTTGGTGACATTAAAGGCATGTTTTTTTGTTTTTGTTCTCCTCCTGTTCAGCATCATGGCTAGTAGAATGAGTGTATGGCTGCCATAGTTGTGCTTAACAGATTTGCTTTTCCAAGTGAGGCTTTAATAATATAGAGCCTGGCTTGCAACATCATTTATGGATCTCTGAGGTGTTCTATACATTCTAAAGCTAAACATGACTGAGGGGTGTGGGGTTGTGTGTGCACGGAGTCAAAGGGAACATATACACAGACCAAAAATCAATACTGAAATATAAACAAGCAAACAAACAATAACAAAAACAAATAAACAAAACAACGGAGCCTAAAAACTGGCTGCTACTAAATCGCTCCTATAATTAGCAGAAAGCAGAGCGAAGACAGCAATGTATGCGGCACAAAAAACAAATAAAAAAGTACAAATATGAGGCAAACTTCATGGTATTTATAAACAGATCGGCACAGTTTAAGTACTGTGATCTCTTTAGTGTGTGATTGCGCATGTTTTATGACGAGTAGCAGAGAGTGGCAGCTCTCTTAAGGCTTTAACCAGTTTTGACCCAGTTTGTCCTGACCAGGTTGATCTCCATTAGCAAATCCTGCTTTGCCCTGTGCGGCTCTTCCCTGTTTTCCATAACCACTTCACGGGTAATGCAAGCCGCGCAAAGCAATGCGAGCGATTTGCCAGAAAGCAGACCAGGTTCCTTGGAATTTACGTCACTGAATCAGTGAAGGTCAGACCTTACAAATTCCAAACAACATCTGAACCACCAAAGTGAATCGGTGGACATGTCTTGCCAGTGTGGAGGAGCATAATTATGAGCAGCACTTGGAACACATGCAGGTCTGATTTCACGATCATGTAAGCAGCCCATCTCTCCTGAGAACTTGTATGTGATAAACAACTGCAGGTACGGCGGGACTACATAACACATGCTGTAAAGTTGCACAAGGACAACATGATATAGCTGGGTTACTTTGTGTCCATCAGAACTACATTAACAACATTGGGAAACTGGGCTCTTGTCTTGTTTGTATCACATACAATTATACTTTTCAGTCTCCTAATTTAAGACTCTGTTGTCTGATGCCAGCTGCTCCACCCGACCCTTGTAGTTTGGACCAACAACTGAAGTGGGCCGAGACAAGGCAATTACAAAGAGAAATGAAGAAGAAACAACAGTACTCCCAAGAATATCTAATCTTTTAAGAAATATCCATCATTTAAGAAGAAAGGACAACATGAGTTCCCATGAATGCATCGCAAAACACCTTCAAATGTCAGTAAACCTCTGGGAGACACTCTTCGCCAGGCGGTGCAGTTTAGGAACAGATGTACATTTGCCACGGTTTGAGAATAAAATGAATAATCAAACTCCAGTTTGCACTAGCTTTGTAACAACTTTGTGAATTTGTCTGTGTGTAAATAAACATCTGAAGGCAAATCATTGTTAAAGCGGGAGCCCTGAAGAATAGCAAGCTGACATTTCAGCTTAAGTATGTCTTCATCAAACCTTCCGCAGCTGTCTGGCTTCTCCTGCTTTCACAGACCTACTCCCCTGCGTGCCAGCAGTCCTTTGATTCGCAAGGCGGCATGCAGCGCGAGGCGTGTTCTCAGTATACCGCGTGTGTAAACACACACATAAAAGAGCTCAAAGCACAACTGGGGCTATCACATGAACGCCAGCACAAGGTACCGCTCTGTCTGCGAACATGTAGACCTTGTTACTGGCTCCTTTGGCGCAGATTATACACACATGCAGATAGTGAGTCAACTGTACGACCAAACATCACAAAGTAATCTCGGCTACTTTTAATAAAAGGAAAGAAAGCAAAACTTTAACAGGAATAAAAAGAAAGCAGTTTAGAAAATGTTCAAACACAAACTGAGCATGACTCATTTACAGTAACGCCCTGCTGCTGAACCCGACGAAACTATGCTGGACGTTTGTGAGCAACCATTTATTCTCGTCAATTGGTTTCAGAACATCACAGCAATTACTGAATGTGTAATTGGGCTTTAAATTAAAAATAAATCAACAACTGTATATTTCTTGTAAACACTGATTCAAACAAAGGAGGCATAATAAAATGACACACTGACACCTCTTCAAACAACAAACTGCCACCGGGCAAGGCAGTTGACCCCGAGTTTTATGTGCAGGAATGTGTGAGTGCACCACAAATGCAAACATGTTCAGAGTTCACGAAGGTTTTAACTGGAACCGTGTGTTGATTGGGCTAATATTGAGCTTTTCTGCATCACACACTCCAGCTGGTACTGGCATTACACAAACAAATGATTAGTGGAAAGGCACGTACTGCTCACTGTTACAGTATGTTAGTAGATTGGAGGATAAGTGATAATGCGGGGATGTTTTCATTCCTGATACCATGGAATCAGTTCTTGATCTAATGATATATGGAACTGTTTTAGATATTATAACTTTTTTTTTTTTTTTTTTACCTTTCAGATAAATTTTGCATAACATTAAAAATCGGTTCTTATCTTTTGTACTCTGAATAAATGATCATAAGATTGTGTTTTTCTACAGTTACACCGTGGGATTTGCACAGAGGGTGCCAATAATTGCAGAAGCTGTATTTCTGATTCGTAACACCAAACATATTCCATTCTGTTTCAGTCACTGCTGTAAACAGTAAACTGTAAACTGACTGTTAATGTTCTAACTGCGCCATGACATGACCAGTACGTCTATTAGCAGCTTAACCTTTTCATTTATGCCCCCGTAAAACAAAGTTTTAGCGCCTGTGATGACAGAACTCTTGTAAATAACAGCAGTAAGCTTCGCATGTCTGCCGCCTCCAATGCTCAGTCCTGAGAAGACCAACGGTTTGTAAAATGACATGTTCAAGGTCATTCTGCATTCCTTGATTGATTGTTAAATCATTGAAATGGGTTATGCTATACGGATTACATACATTTTCCAAGCAGAAGGCGTCTTCTAAGTAACGAAGGTTTCATTTTTATGAGCCTTTAAATCGTTAAAACTGAGAGAAAAGTCCTTCCAGGCAAACGGTTAAATTGAATAGTATGTCATTCTAAAGAGTGAATTAGGCGTATCATCTACCAAATGCAATTATTAACCCTGAGTAATACTTCAAGAAAAGTGTTTGTTCTTGAGTGCACATCTGAGTCTTAAACATTCAGAGCCTCAAAAAGAAAAAGAAAAAATACTTTAATAAATCCAATGTGTTTTTAGTCTGATCATTGAACCTCAGGCAGTTGTCAAATACGACCGTGAAACAGTTCAGAAAACCGCTTTGGGTCCACAAACCAAAATGAGACGGGATTTAGAAACAGTCGCTTTTTCCTAGGAGTTGACAAACGTATTTAGGAAGCATGTCCCCTGGTCTTATTACAGAAACTAGAAATTCTGCTTAGTTCTACTGTAGCGTTATAAAAATCAGAAACCAGCAGGTCCTTTACCTTTGAAGTGCTCAGATAGTAACCGGAGGGATTATTGGTGGGCAACGGCAAATTAACACAGATTGTTTTTTTTTGCATCTTTCTAAAGGCTTACCGTTGACGTTCAGGTATTCACCTAAACCAACACATTTACAGTTTTTCCTTACTGACGTTAAATAACACTAATCCTTGTTTTTTATGTCAGTTAAGCTTAGCGACATCACTTTTATTTGCTACATGCCAAAACAACAAAAGGGGCTTTGTTTTTATTTTTCTCACATTAAAGAGTTTGCATGTAGCTCTATAGTATTTGCTGGCATTGCCTCTCGCAATTGTTTGCTGTAATCTTTGGCCGTTCCCGCTGACAGATCTACTGGAATCTGTCACGCAGACACTTTTTCAGCTCTGCCCACATTTCTCTCTATGAGAATGAGCTCACGGCTTTAGGTTCACCTCCTCAAAATGTAGACATTGTAGAGAAATATATAATGGTAAGGTCACTTTACCTTCCCAGCTCGTATTGTTTAAATGTTGGTCACTTTTTGCTCATTATGTTATTTATTTAGTGTGATTATTTTCTCTTAAGAAATACCCATAGAAGTTGAAACATGTACTTCACTTTGGGGTTAGTGTTTGTAGGCTTTCACCCTTTTCCCTCCAAATATATTATGGTCATAATGAAAATAACTTCAACACAGTTGTTAAGTCATATGTCCTTGTCAGCCGTTGTAAACTAATTTGGGTATTTGTTTTGTTTTTTGGATTATTTTCTAGTAATGCTTTCTTCCTCACCAGGTAATCTTCCAGCCCATGTCAGTACAGGAGTTTGTGGATAATAGCTCTCCTGCCAGCTTTGGGATGCTCTTTGGCTTTAAGCTAAGAATACAATTATTTCAACACCCTGGAGCAAAAGCTGTTTTGAAAGGCGAGACTATTTTTCGGTGGGCGTGGAGAAATCCTGCCTCTTTGACAAATCTCAGCCCATTATACTGCACAGCAGGATCCTCGAGGAAGTTAGGAGTGCTCGCTCCATCTTTTTGTGCTGCCATGCGGCGGCTACACCTACTTTCAACATATTCCAAAGGTTATTTCTGTTGAGAAAGCAAATCTTCTGCTGATTCTAGAAATAGTAGTCGGATCTTGATTCAAAACAAGACACACAGTTATCCAAGGAAGTGATGTTGAAAGCGTCTTTAAGCAAGAAAAACTTTTAAATCTGAAAGACAAACATATAAATATTTAGAACTTTAAATAATTGGCATTTAAGCAAATTGAGCCAAAGTTTCAATAATGTGAAAATCATGGTTTAAATTTTTATTTGACACCCTGAACCGTCTCTTGAAAAGGTGTTTTCAACATTTCAATTAAGAAGTTACATTCAGAGATGCACACACAAACAAAAACATCCTACAAACTGATGGCTTGATGAGCCATGCAGTGGATGCCTTTTTATGTAATTCCCAGGTTAAATAACACCATTCATGGTGATGTAAAAATCATCCACACAAATATATCATCGGGGGAAAAATTGAGGAAGTGAGTAAACCTGAAAACGGGCAAAGAACACATTAGACTGCGTACGCCCCTAAATATAACTGATCGGCGATCTTCTCGAGAGTCTGTGAGTATTTGTTTCATGAGTCAGAGCGAATTTGGTTTTTAAGTGTCGTGCACCCACAAGGTCTTGCAGTGGCTCCAGGCTGTCTCTAAATGATGCTACACGTCAGGATTTTATAACCCCCCCCCATTTTCTCTCTTTTTTTGGACGAACAATTTATTGTAAGTTGAGTCACTGATGTCAATGAGTAGCCAGAATAAGGCCTTTTTTTAGTTTTTACCCTTGATGTCTGTCTTTTTGCAGTTTGGAAGTACAGTTTGTGTGCTGAGCCCACTTTGTGTGCTGAGCCCACACACAGCCTACATATAAACAACGACTCAGTACGCCCCGAGCTACCTGGGAGAACATCGGTTGTTTGGCCAGAATCCCCTTTTTACGTGTATTTACTGAATCTGGTTACCTCTGACTGTTTTTATTGCACCATCCCTCACAGAAGTTTTCACACCCTTTAAGTGACTTAAAGTCCTTTTTGGCTGTATAATGGAAGAATATGAACAAATGGTACTGTATTTGTTTTGTTCTGAGTAATCAAACAAATTTGTCTTGTTCTGAGTTGCACTAAAAGCAAACCAAGTACCATTGAGTTTGAGAACCTCAAAAGTCCAAACCCAAAATCTAGAATGAATGAAAAGATGTACTGCTTTGAGTTGATCTTTCACCTAAAATCAAAACAGAGTAAATCAATTGTTTTCCTTAATAACGTAAAAGAGTTGGACTTTTTTAGACACAATGTGAGCTAAGAACAAAACATCTAGTGAAGCAAGACTTGTACTAAGATTACACTAAAAAACACTAAGTAATAAGGTTCACAACATAAAACAGAATGTAATAGCTCATACATCTAATAGAGGAATAATGCAAGTAATGCATGTTAGTCACAGTCAGAGCTTAAGCACTTTCCATTCAGCACGTTCATGTCTGGTTCTTTGCTCCTTTATTTGTTGTGTACATGACTCACGGACACCTATATCCTCTCTTTCTTATTTAAATCTGGTTTATGTAATTAACTTGAAATATTACGACAGGAGCATCCACCAACAGAGAGCGTTAAATAATGTGCACCGCTCTCAAAGAAAACAGTAAAAACAAAAGCAAAAAGCTCAGATCATTCAAGCACTGATGAAAGAATATTAACCATCGCAAACACTTGTAATTTACTAATTGGAGACGGACACTGAAGTTTCTGAAGAGGTACAAAGAAAAATATTAATAATAATGTGGAATATTAAACACAAAACAAGCTGCCAGTGGGCAAATTATTTGCACAGCACTCATTATTTTTGTCAGGCTCTATGTCAGCAGGTTGATACCTTATAAAGTCTTTAATCTTTTCACTGCAATAAACACTAAATGAAATGCTTTCTTTTGGGGGGTTCACTCTGTTTTCTTTTAAATTATTTTATCTGTTTGCAATCCTTTTTACTTTAATAACATTGAACCCTCTTGGCATATAAAATGCATACAAAGACACAACTGGTACACATGGTTACACGGTCCAGAAGGCGTTTTCACACTTCAGTCTTCTTTGTTTCCTGGTAACCGAAGTTGTTTTAAAGGCACATACCACCTTCTTTTGTAGGTGTGTGTCTGAGGATGACTTCACACGGACACATCGCAGGGTTTGTGTTCCTCAGAAGAACTTTGACAGTGACAAGTTGTCAACATTTTTAACACTAATAAAAGTGTGAAAATCCTTCTATGTTTAAAAAAATAACATTTAAAAAAATTAGAGTTAATAAACTAATCTTTATTTTTTAAAAAGGACGTGCAATTGTTATTTTCTAATTAATAGCTAACTTTAAAACAAAACAGTAAATCTCAGCCTTTTGAGCTACCATGTGAAATTTAAATACGTGCCCTTTTTTCTTGATTTAAGGTTAAACGACGTTGAGCAGGAACTTCAGTTTAGTGGGATTTCCTTTTTACATTCAGATGAAAAACCAACCCGCATAAAATAATCATGAAAAACTGGCCTTTTTTTCATATACTGATGCAAATAGTATGTTTCAAGTCGTTGCCTACAGATGGAAGAGAGGAGCAAGCTACCCAGGGTGGTATTAGAAAGGGGGCACATACACACCTGATGATAAAAACATACAGTTTCTGTCAGATGCACTTAATCTACATTTAGTCACGGTTTTAACAGTTTCTTGCTGTGAAGAACTGAGATTTGGGAGAGTGTTTGTTGTGTTTGTAGGTTGACTAAAATCTGCTTTTAAATTGAGAAATTTAATTAAATAAAGTGTTTAGAGGCAAGGACAGTACACAGAAGCAGCCAGTTTGGGTTAAGAATGAAGTTGTTAATAAACTGAAAATTTTAGTAGCTTAAGGAGAGATGGGACTGACCAAGCAAACTGGAAGTAATAATCAGAGGCAAACAGGAACAGCTGACGGAAACTGCAGACAGGGGGAAATCAGGAAATAGGCAAAATAAATAAGCACCGAATGGGCTGGAAGGGAACAAAAAGGATATAAAACTTAAGGGTAAGTCTGATAAATAATCTTTGAGAAATACGAAAAATATAGGAAAGTTAAAAAAAACGGAATTGAATACAAAATAGAGACAGATACAGCAGCATCTTAAAGGCAGCACTAAAAATACTAAACAGACACGTCAGAATCATGATAGTATTTCTTTAGACCATTTTGTTTTGTATTTTTAATATTAAATTATTTATTACTCTTTTTTCTTCTTTTTTGGGGGGTCATTGTAATTACCAGAATTTTCACAATAAATTTGTCAAAATAAATTAGACTCAACAGAAGTCATGCACTTCTCAGTTAATTAGCTTTATTTTTTAAACAAATACTTATTTTAAAAAGTTCAAGTTTGTTTATTCCACACTTTAGCAAAAGTCTACCAACCAAAGCAGCAGCAAATAGAACATATTAACTATTAACTTCAGTAATTCGCATTAGCAAAGAAAAAACTAAGATGTTACATATTTTTTGTTTATTTCTTTTATTTAAATACTGCTGTATTTTTATTTCAAGGTTGCCATGGTAGTGTATTACTAGCCTATTCCTCCTTCTGTCCTTGCTTGTAAAATAACATGGACAGCTCCTTATACTCAGTCTCATTTATCAGAACGTTAGTTTCAATAATAAAATTTTTTGTATCCGAGCTCCAGAAAAACGGCATGTATTTTTCCAGCACGCCGTCGTTGTCTTAATGCAAATATGGAACAGGGTTATACTCTTAATGCCGCTATTAAAACAAGATCCACGTCCAACATTGCGCTTCCATTACAGCTTCTTTATGGCTTCTGGAATCAACAATGTATATTACAGCCTCTTTAGGAACAGAATATCATGCTTAATGATGCACATTCTAACTTCAGCTAAGATTTATCCTATTATTAAGTATGTAACTTTTTCAACATTGATCCCAGATTGAAATGTCAATAGAATATATATGATAATTACAATATGTGGGACTGAGCATCTTTCACCTATTTAAAGTAATTCATTATTCATACCCCTAGGCTTTATTCTATCTGTGCGTCTATGTACTGTATGAATAAAACTGTGGATATTACTAGGAGTGCAAACATATTGTTTCAGTCTTGCACTAAAATATCCACCAGACGAATAGAAGAAGGAGCAACTTGCATGTGTCTCTGAGCGAACTTGCCTGGCTGCACTTCAGACAGAGCGCCTCGGACAAAGAACCATTTTACCGCCCCATTCAGCCCAACGTGGGGCCCATTTTGGAGACACTGGGGGCTGACATCTAGATTGGCAGCACCGGGTATCACAATGGATGCATTATTTGGTGTCAGCACAACCCCACCACACGTCTTAGAGGGCCGACACTATTCCCTGAATGCTAAGCGCACACGTACAAAGTAGTACATAGCATAGTACATAACGACATAAGGCGTTCTCCAAGTGTTTTTTTTCGCCTTTACAAAAACGGTGGGTGTGTGGAGATATGTTGTCATAGTAACTGCATAGTTTCTTTCTTCTTATTCAAGGTGATAAACTTGGGCCATGCAATCATTTGCACAACCTGCAAAAAGAAGGAAAAAAAACTCGATGTTGTTCACTTATCAATGATTTTAAACTAGTAAATGCTGTCTCACAAACCAGCGTAAACAAATACGGTTTATTTTTAGGTTTTATACTTTCGTATCAACAAAAACTGTAAATATCTGCTTAACATTTGTCAGTTCTCATCGACAGACCTTTTTGACAGTTAGATAAAGCCGATTGATTTTTCTCAACTGATCCATGCATTATTGGCAGTCAGGTTGTGGCACTTGCGGTGAAACATTATTGGACATAATTGCATACCATTATCAGTTATTCTCCAAGGCAGACTGATTAAAGTATTGATTCTTAACTAACATTTGTGGCATGTGTTTATTTTCCAAACTAAAATCTTATTCAAACCAGGTTCAAACTGGGATAAGCTCTAAACTTTATGCAAGTGTTTACAGAATACTTTGACGTGTGCAAGGAGTGACTGCAGACTGGCAATTAAGCTCCAGTTTTCTTTACACCATCCTCAGAGCCAAAGGAAACACCGACGTGTCAAAATGAACATACAGCTTCTGGTTATTACTGAGCCTCAGGCCTGGCTGATACGTCCATGTTAACACGTTGCACCACAGGCTAGCTCACACTTGTGAAACTCTGTCAGCGTGCGCATTCAAAAGACATTTTAAAGAAACAGAAGTAGATAAATAAACAAATACAGATACACAGTGTTTAAATCAAATGCACCCATTTAATAGAAAGATATGCTGGTCATCATAGTCAGAGCTGTGCTCTGTTGTTCACTTACCGGCTTATTTGTTTTCTCTAAACACATGAGACAAAAAGACACTTAAGTTCAAATCTTAGAGTCTATTTTAAGTCCCGTTTTTAGAGCCCACGTTAAATAACCTTCTCATTTCCATACGTCTATGTCATGTCCCAAGTCTGGAATGGCAGTTTGGGTCACAAAACAAAAATAAATTTAAAGTAAATTTTTTAAGATTTTAGTATGCAAATCTAACTAGGTTTTTATAGCAAGACTGAAGACAAGTCTTTAGAACAAGAATAGACATCAGGTTTTTTGTTATAGTTAGAGATTATCTCAAATCTCAACATTTTAAAACAGAAGTTAAAAACAAATTACAGTCATTCAGAGGTCGAAGCCAAATTTAAAGTTTTTAGAGAATCTGTTTTAATAAAATCGTGTCCTGTAAAGCAAGATTTTAAGCCAAGTCTCTAGTATTTTAAAAAGTAGTTTGAGATTCTTCAAAAAATCAAGATTCATTTATTTTGAGGATCTCAAATCTGAAGATGATTACATTTTTAAAGCCTTAAGTCTTGGTTTTGTCTTGGAGTACGACAATCCCAATCCCAGATTTAAGACCCCGTTTCTATAACACATACACATATATACATTTTGAGACAGACAGAAAGATCAACATAAACAGAGACCATCACAGAACTTGCTATTGCGTTTGTGGGTGTATTTGTTATTTTTTGTGTTCAAGCTTTTGAACATTTGGGCATGCTGAACAGCGTTTAGAGGGTATCAGTGTGAAATTGTCTCTTCCTTAAATATTAAGTTAGAACGAAAGAGGCAACTAGAAGCACTTTGATGAGTCAAAATAGATTAACAATAGTCTGACAATAGAGTCAAACAGGGGTCTCCAGATCTAGAGCTGACTCACAATCTTATAAAGTCCAGCTCACGCAACTCAGAACATTTTCCTTAAGATTAGTCATATGTGGTTTCAAGACGCATTAAACGTTCTGTTAACGATTGTGATTTCGCACTATTTCTTTTAAACCCGTCGGAAGATTGTAGGAAATACACACATACGTAATCACAGATAATGGGGTGTAGACGAAGCTAAAGCGTTTCCTACTGATAAAAATTCAGAGGACGGAGACAGACTGAAGTCTGGCTCCTGTTTGGGAAGTTGATTATTAGTTGAGAGATGGAGCTCTTTGGAGATAAGGTTTCAGGATACTATGAGGTTATGAAGGTGAGTTAGAATGAGTTTACAGTTTAGAAATAATATTCTGAATAGAGCGCCAGGAGTTTCTCTTAATCCCTTCTGAGTTTTCAGTTGTAGAAAAGTTTGAAAAGGATGCAAAACGTTTGCTTCCACCTTTCTGTGTTGGGTAAAATCATAGCAGTTTGTGGATGTGAACTGAATAAAATAGAAAAGGTTCTGGAGCTATTAATGCTTTTTGAATCACATCACATCTGTACAAATTAATGGCAGAGGGTTTTAGAGACTTAAGGTCTGTGCGTGTTTCTCTCTGTCTCCTCACATCATCACCCTTCTACTCTGCAACCTCCCTGGAGAAGTGCAGTGCAATAAAAGCAAAATAAATAAATTCATAAAAACACGATCGTTAAGCACAACGTGAGAGACATGCTGAATGGACTCTTGTCCTCCTCAATCCACCCCAACTAAGCTGCTGCCAAGAAGCAGACTCCATCACTTTTGTCTTTGTCCCAGCTTTCCCCTCTTCATCTTTTTTCTCCCACCCCCACTGACCCACTGTCTCCATCCATTCAGCCTCCATCCTCTCAGTGACTGCCTTTGACCTCGGCAGCAGTATAAAATGTAACCTTACACGTCAGAAGAAGGTCACTTGCACACAGTAGGGTTCAAGGAGAGGTTGCCTTTGTGCCCCCCAGGCACGCTGCCTCAGTCCCAAAGGACTGTGAGCCATGTAACAAAGAGGAGGAAGGGGGGTGCCCAATTGACATCAGGGGGGGGGGGGTTGGGATGTATGTCCACACACATATGAAGCAGCTGTACGTGTACAATGGCTTGCCCTGTAAAAGTTACACGCAATTATGAAGCTTGGAGGTTTTTTGTTTAGTGTTTTTTTTATGAAAAAAATATATAGATAAGCAGAAAACTGGTATGAATAGAGTGGGGGGGAAAAAAAACAAAAAACCTAGAAAGGCTATTTTGTAAACCTGCAGCTGATATTTGTCTAAGCACGTTGTCTATTTCGAACTAAGTTGGTTACGCCATTTTCTGCTGCATGGTTTATACCTCCATCCAGTTACTGCCTCCCACAATCTAATCGCTCTTCTCCTAGATGGGTGACAGGTCTCTCTTTGTCTCAAAGCAGAAAGACAACCCCCCGTGACAGAAACACACACACGCACACACACACAGTCACATTTACCATAAAGCCAGATGGGCTTGAGTCCCCCCATCACCAGACAAATTAAGTTTGGGCCCCATATTAATATTCAGGCAAAGCCCTGGCTCTATGTAATTGAATCATGGTGCCATGAGTGTGCAACAGGGGCTAGTTTAGATGCAGTAACCATGCACACTCACAAACACACACACACACTCTCTCTCTCCTTCTCTCTGGGTTGCCAGCTGTGTTCACTATCCTGTTTACTGCTTGGGGACAAGCCGTGCATCCAGAATCCCAATTCTCTGAGCACCAAATACTTTTATTCTTGTTTATCTTTGTTTTGTTGTTTTAAAGTTTTTATTTTAATGCTGAGAAAACATGTTTACATGAAAAATAAAATGGGGCGATGCATCAGTAAACATATATTTGCAATGTCGCTGCATGACAGCAACTGATCGTGCACAAAAATATATATCAGGTCGGTCGACATTTACAGTAAAATAGGTATTTCAGTACAATTGATTTTGAATCCAGTTTACTTTAGTTTTAACAAAACATTTTTGCAGAAATGGTTCCCAATGCAATGCTCTTAACTCTAAATTTTCCCGATATTCTGGGTAAAACATTAGATGCTCATGACATCAATTTCTTTTTGAGTCTTGTTTGTGGTTATGGCTGGATAGTTCAATAGGAATGTCACCTGACTTCCAATCCATAGCTCATGGGTTCAAATCCAGCCCAGAGCAAAAATACACCACAGCATCCAGTGTGGGTCCTTAGGCAAGACCCTTTGCGCTACTGCCTACCTGGCGCCTGCGAAATGGTTAACTCGGTGTTGTTTACACCAAAAACAATTACCTACGGGATCAATAAAGTATACATTATTATTATTATTATTATATGCTATGTGCTGATTAAAGAGACACTGAGGACTTTCTACCTTTTATTATATTTATTATTGTGTTGTAATTCAGATTTCTCTGTTGACAGGAGTTTTCCTGGTACTGTTCATCTTGTTTATTAGACATAGACCCAGCTGGCAGGAAAAACTCCAATTATATATGAAGCCCCAGAGGCTTTTCATTACTGCTAACATCCCCGCTGGTTTCTAAACAAAGGTTGCAGAAAGCTTTGTTTTGATACTTTTCCAAATTAAAGATGTTGTGGTTTCAGACCTTTTTTTCTTATTTTTACTAATAGTAAAAATCTGAACATCTGAATTGAAGGAACCTGTGAAGACCCGAGTCAGACGGACGAAAGAAAGGTACGGACAGATGGACGGAGGATACTTAAAAATCCAAATTAATTATTGTCCTTGAACCTACCATGTTTTTTGTTTGCTGTTCAAAATGTCTGGATTTAAGATACACACAAAGACAATCAAAGTTTGAAGTTTTAGTTTGAAAAACGTCCAAACAAGTCATCCTTTTAGTGTCTTGTTCAAATAGGTTTAGATAATGGAGTTTTGCTTCAGTTCTTTGGATAATATAAAACAAGTGTTGCTACTCTGCATCTTCCACTTTAATGGCTGAATGGTCAGCTGAAGCCAAACAGTTGTTGTAACCTTGTAACATGATTGCACTTCAACATCCTGCCAACTGCTTTAACGCTGAGCCTCACACACAAACTAGTGCACATTCACACCTGAACTGTGTCCTCTGCTTTCTCTCCCCTCACAGTTTCTGCTGCGCAGAGAAGACATGACACGAACACAGCTAAACACATACAGACCCACACCTCTTTTCCTCACTGGGCTGTTTCTGTCAGGACCAGGTCTTCTCCTCTTCCTTTCCAGGTCTCACACTCCCTGCCATACTCTGGGTACAGTTTTGGGTTCACTGCCACCATTAGACATGTTTAATTGGTTTGGTGGGTTCCTAATTTGCTATTGTATTTAGCACTTATCTAATTAGAATTTATATAATTCAAATAGCTTTTTATTTCATTTATTAAACGCACTCTGGTGTTCTCTGATGGCACTTTTTTTGTGTTAAATTTAACTTGCAATTCAGGTAAGAGAGCTTCACTTATAACTCTGACACTGAGTACGTTGCTGCCTATATTCAAACACCCATCCAAACCACAGACACCACTTCCCGCCTTAGGAGCTTTGTTTAACACTTGTGTGTGGTATTTGCAAATTCACATGCTATTCGTATCTTTCTGCCATCACATTGTTTCAACCCAGTAATAGGATAAGAATAACTGCCACAATATAAAAGCTTTTATATGAATACTTATTTTACTGCTAGTACTTCCTGGTGCTTCATATTTAAATGTCAGACTGACATAAAGCTATTTTGCAAAAATAATTTTTAAAAATGTAAGTCATTCTGGAATAAATAAAGAGTGAATACCTGGGAAAGCACCCTGTGCTAACTGTTAGGTATGGCAAAGGCTAGGTGATGTTGTGGGCCTGCTTCTACTTACAAGGGCTGAACATCTAGAGGTGCTTCTGTCTGTAAGCTTGTTACATAAACATCAACAACAGTAAACCTTGCAGCAATTACATAACCAGGGATTTTGTCATTAACAATAATTTATCTTTATTAAATATGTTTGGTGAGGTCATATGACCGCAAAGGCATGTTTATTTTAGGGTTCTTTACACCTCAGTGATGCCAACAACAAAAAAAACGTCTGTGAAGCAACATGACTTACAAACTCTAGACTCAAAACATTAAACCCACTAAACCTAAATTTTCTCTAAATAATAACCATGGTTACCATGGTGATAAGAAAAAAAAACTTATTTTATTGAAAGCAGATTTGTCTCAGGATTAAAAAAATTTTCCGTTTGTTAATTTTAGCTTGAGTTTGAATCGCATGTTTGAAACTTCCCATTTGTGTACAAAATCTATCCGAAATGTACGCACAGCTTTTATTATTTACCCAATCTTTTTTTAACCTCACTGCAGAGACCAAGTAGTCATATTACATAACTCTGACAGAAAACTGAAGCTTTATTGGAGTGGTTTTTTTTAACGTATTATGAGTTTAAGCAGAAATGTTGAAATGCTGCCAATTTGACCCTCCATATCTGGAGGGTCAAAAAAGAAGAGACAATTTCTTGCTTATGAAAGAAATATGACTCATAAGTCTTGCAAAGGTTTTGTCTACCTACATGGTGGGTTGTTTATCATGTCACAAAAAGCAATATTTCTGCTCTTTGTATTGTCGTCCACTTATTAAGATAATCTAATGGGAGTAAAAGGTCTGGGTTGAAAATCTAGATTTTCCCCCTAAATTGTGCGCTAGAAAGTAGCATCCAGTAGGCCTCCCAATCAGATTCCAAAACTATTTAAAATCACATATTCCAGGGACTTGGATCCTGAGAAGGAATCTAATGTTAGCTGCATATATCTTGTCACATTCTCGCTCTTTTAATAATAATGCATACCTCTAGGTGAGTATAGGAATTAAAAAACACAGGTAATTACAAGCTGTTCTTTCACCATGATTGACCAGAGAAGCATTAGAGCAGATGAAGCCTCAATCACCTGATCCCGCACTACTCAATACCACTGCATCAGGCAGAGGCTGATCCCCAATCAAGTTAGCAGTCCAGTGTTTCATTTTGAGCAATGGCCTCAGACTCACCCCAGTCACTTCACACTTGGCTGTTAACCACTCCAGTGTACCCTTGAGGTCATGGCTCTAAATTTCCAACAGGGCCAAATCATCTTCTTTATCAAACTGACCCTTAAGTGGCATCATAACTCTGGCAATGGCCTTTAAGCAACAGACCCTGGATGCGCGTCTGCAAAAACAACCTAAACATTTTCCATTCAGATTCAAAATCCAAATTATCCCACTTAAACATTCAATCTGGACTTCCGATTTGGGCTGCCGTGTCTTCTGTCGTGTTGGGTCAACGGGTTTTAGAAAGGTCAAAGACAACTGTTCCACAGTCATCCATCTGCCACGACATAATAAAATGCATCATGCATCTTCTGATTCAGAACTTTATAGAGATTTGGACTCGTGCTGGTTGTGACTGAATCTTTTCCCAGGAGGACTTGGCATCTGACGACACACTGCCAACTGTACTAGAGGTTGGTTAAATGACCCTGGTGTAACTCTGCCTGATTGGTCTGTTGTTTCATCTTTACAGAGGAACACCTCTATGTCACGTCGTATCGACAAATTCCTGCCAAATCCAACTTTCATAAGCCGGAAACTTTTGTTTCAAATGCATATTTTAAATGGATTTTACATATTCTGAGGTAGTAGTTTTAATCAAATTAAAGCATTCACCATTAAACTTACATGAAATAAAGTCTTACAGTATTTTGGGTAAATGAGCTTTACTTTCTGAAATAAGTAACAAAACATACTTAACCTTCCTTTTAATAATATTTATGTATATTTTTCTGACTATGCTTGTACATGGTTCTAAGGGAACTAAGGGAGGCTGTAAAAAAGTAACTATGTTGTACTTTATCATTATCACTGATTAAAAGTGGTTAAGATCAACTATTTCAAGTGTTTTCATTTTTTTGCAGTGTTTATTAAGTGAAATTGTCTTATTCTCACCCCTCCCCCTCCCACCACCCCTTTAAAAAGAAACAAAAGAGGTATTCATTAGCGTGTTGATTTACAATAAAAAGTAGTCCACACCCACAAAGGCAAACCTATAATCACAAGAACAGCCACTAATGATATGCCACAGAATGCCACACCTTAATTGGACTACACCGCAGCATAACTAACAAGTGAAGCATAGGCATCTTAGTGGCGGCATGCAACGTGCAGTCATCCAGACGCTCTCAACCTCACTAATTATTACCAACATAAATAATGGGACTAGATGTCTTCCTTGGAGCTGACTCTCCCAACATTCTTATTCTCTGACAGAATAGAATAGTAGAGTAGAGTAGGAAGGACATCCTCTTGTATGTGGTAACTTGAAGGTTGCCGGTTCAAGCTGTCTACGCGATTGTGTCCTTGGGCAAGACACTTCAGCTGGGCAGTGCATGGCGGCCATGGCGGTAACACTGACCCGTGTAGGTAGGGTACAATGTGAATGTGTGAATGAATAACTGAGCGTACGGCAAAGTGGATAAAGCGTAAATCAAGACCATCGGCCGTTTACCAGAGAGTGGAAGTTGATCTAGTAAGGTATGGTACCTAGCATAGGAGTATAAATTACTGTTAAGATATAGAATGTAAAGCACTGTTTAGTAGACAAAATAAGTTTTTGCTACTACTGCCAGTTTGCACGGCCTGAAGTTATGTTTTTCAATGTCTGACCCATTTAGCTAATAACAAACAGACCGATACAGAAAGAGCAACACGCACCACATCCTCCCTCAACTAATGTAGCAGCAAAAGTAACAGTTCTGTTGAAAAGCACACGAAGCCCTGGAGCATCTTTCTGGGCTCAGTTAATCTTCTTTGAATCTTAGTCCCAATGCTCACTCACACCAAAACACCCATCTGCAATGTTCCAAAAAAAGGCAGACTGGCCGCTTGGTTGACAGGATGGGCCAGTTAATTGACTGAGTGATTGAAATCAATGTTGAGAGCTGGATGTATTTTTTAAGCTTGGCTAACAGCAAGCTGGTTCAGTAAGTACGCTACAAAAAAATGGTGGGCAGACACAGAAAGTACGACACAAATGTTGTTTTCCACATGAATTTACTGCAGACACCATTTTACAAACACATGTCACCAAAAGGTGAAGGATGATTGTAGGTTCAGTGGAAAAGGAGGCCATTTGGAAAATAATAGAAATTTAAAACCAGAGTGGACAAAGTTTAAGATGTTTTAGATAACCTCTGTATTATAGAAGGTCAGAAGTTTCTAGTTCGAATCAGACATTTTTAAGGAATTCGAGACCAAATATGTACACTTGATAAACAGTGAAGTTGAACTGTTTTATTATTTTTACAAATTTAAAACTGTCCAAAATATGATGAAGATACGGATAAAGCAACAGAGTTTCCTTAATTGACAAGGACGCAAAACGGAGCTCAGTTTTACTCAGAATCAACAGAAATCAAAGTTTAAATACAACCTCACACTGTTTTCCTCTGAAACTAAAGCAGACATAGACTGGTCCTGTGAAGCTTGGTTTTGGTCACTGATCTTTTTTTTTCTTGTTTGTTTATGTTTTTATGATTTTCTGTTATGTCAATACTAATATAATAGTATGTTGTAAATTCTTGAAATAAAGACAAGTTTTAACAATTTTTGTTTAATCATCATTACAAAACAGTAAACAGCACCGATTGCAAATTTTTTGTTTGTTTGTTTGTTTTTTACAGTTCAACTAAAGAGAGAGGTTTCCTATTTTGAAAGAAAACATACCAAGATAAGAGAGACATCTGGTTCACTTATGTATGCAAACTAACTCCCCTTCAGAGGATATTCAGCAAAGCGCAGTCATCTGTCTTTGTCATATCTGTGCAAATTTAAATGCACAATTATTTTGCAATTAAAAAAATTTAAAAATAAAAACATTTGGCCTCTGTACCTTTAAGTTTTTTCTACAGGCTTACATTGTTTCTTCTTTTGCCTTGACTGTGTGTGCAGCACTTACCAATTCAACCATTCACAATATGCAATCTTTATGTTTTGCAGCATTTTTTGTCAATAAGAGCCTGTAAGTTTATTTCTTTACAAAAGGGACAAGGTTTCATTGTGCAAAAGGCAGTTTTTATTCCTTTATACTGCCAATTTAAAACAAACCCGCCTTTAACAATGGTGCTGTAAGTCTAAATAAAATACTTTTAGCTCAATAAATGAAAAGAAAATTGACTCAGAGTTAAATACAAATAGCGTCTAAATAAAATAGTGTGAAAAAGAAGTTAAAAAAAGTAACAAAGTCATCAAATAGGTACAAAGATAGTGTATCATACTCAAACAGTGCAGAAAGCATGTTTGAAATTGTAGGTATGATTATTAATTGTTGAATGATTATGTCACTACGCGTCCGCCATATTGGCAGATCTTCCCCGTACACTAATAAAACCAACTTGGACTGAACTTCATACAGCGCCTTACTACAGGGAGCTTTAAGTTAGTTAGAACTGGCCTTGCTCTTAGACATATTCTGTATTTTTATAAATCAGCAATGTTCATATTTTGTACTTTCCACTCTGCTCATACTACGTTATAGATTACCTCAAATGGTCAAAGACTCTGAATTAGAATAACAGGACTAAATAACTGGCTCAGTTACGCTGGTATGTTTTGTCATGTGTGCTGCCTACTATATGTGGGAGAAGCATGTTTATTATCCCTACATTTGTAAACAGTAATTCCAAAGTTTTTTATTGTATGTGGCAGGTACCTAATAATATTACCACGTTATTACATGGTCTTATTTAGGTTGTGAATTTGCAGACATGTTTTTCTCATATTCATCTCTTAAATGTTTTAGAAAATATCAGGCACAATTAGTACATTTAAAAGTGCAGCTTTGTTTTTAAAAAAAACACACAAAAAAAACGTTTGCTTTCTTTTCTATGCAGAACAATTTTAGTTCAGCCATATCCCTGGTGAATACACCTACAACACCTAACTGGATTTAAATCCAGGCCTTTGATCAGGTAACTTTGAATCAGCCATTTTCTTTTCTTTTTTCGTTTAGAGGTGGATTTCCTTCTGCGCTTTGGATCCTTTCTCAAGCAGTCTTTGGTTTAGACCCTGCACAGGTCGGCAGTCTATCACAGACTAATGGTAATTTAGACCAACCAATGAAAATGCTAAATTTTCACTGTTCAACCCTGCATGATAATCGTCTGTAATTATTGCAAGAATATAACCTCTCTAAGAGGCCTTCATGCAAATTTTTCTCTACTTGTCAATACCTGTTATGTGTCAACCAAACACAACATCCTCAGAAGGCACTGAGATTACACTTCTCCATTAGAACTGTGGCTGTGTGATCATTTTCACCTGCATGTCAAGTGAGATTGATTTATGTCAGTAGCTCTACTCCGCTCCGAGGAAGAGACAGATAACCCTCTGCTTGTTTTTCCTTTTTGTTTCAACTTTGACAAGAAGGTCGATATCAATTCCATCTCATGTATTGATTTCAGAAGCAGGCCTGAAACATGTTTATCATAGTGTGGCAGTGGAGGCTGGTAAAGTTTGCCTGCTAATTTTATTTAATTTAAGCCAAGCGCATTGATTGATATGAGCTGAGTAATGATTTGAAAAGTTCTTTGTGGACTGTTTAAAAGGCCTTAGAAAATGTATGAATTTTTTTTTTACTATTTTACGTGGTGGTGAATTGCAAACACAAGCTTGAGTTTATACTCTATTTAGATTGTATGTACAAAATGAACACAGCATGCAGGATTGAGAAGTAGAAAGAAGAAATGGATGACTCTCATCTTTACAAATTATAATTTAACCTCTTTACTTGCATAACGCAAAATGAAATCCAGTGCAACAATTTCCCATTACAAACTACCCACTTAACAGATATCAATTCAACTCTGCCATTCACTCTTAACACACAATTTCCATAGCAATAATGTTAATTTCCAATTCATACTTACCCATTGTTTTTTTGATCTCTATTTCTGGGTGTTTAATCACAACTTTGGAAATTTGCGCTAATATTTTACAGTAATTTTAAAGTATTTTTCCAACTTAGACACATTAGTTTACTCGAGGACCCTGTTATATTTACTAAAAATGTTGTCCTCAGTGTGTGTGCACAACTGGTGTATTTATTCCATTATCATGTATAAACTAAGGAACTGGGATCCAAAAATTTCTGTCCGAAAAGACCAAAAGTGTTGATTTTATTGATAATAAAAACATATGCACACATTTCTTATACTATCATGTAAAAAGGTTTGCAAACAGCATGTAACATTGTTTTTCTGCTTCACAAATTCGGACAACTTTGTGCTGCGCTACCACATAAATGGATGATGAAATGCGCTAAGATTCGGTGTCACAATGTCACACAGTGTAAAAACAAAAAGTTCATTACTTTGCAAAGCAAAATCAAAACAGCTCAGCTTCACTCTAGATTGGTAGTTTGTTTACATGTTCCGAGACAATTCACTTTACTTCACTTTCCAAAAATATCAACTTCTCGTTAAAGTGAGTGCCCGCAGTAACAAACGGTGGCAGAAAGCCGGAATGAAAAACATTTTCTCAGGCTATTTCCTGAGAGGCCATACTCCACATCATTACATGCGTAAAGCTTGTCAGCACACTTCTGTCTCCATCCATGATTGTTCTTATTAACCCCAGTTTCCCAGATGACTGATAGTGGGCACTGGATGAAAGCCAGCAGCTAAAATCTGTCTACAACATTTCATTCAGAACCATTCAATATAAGATGGCTGTACAAAAGAAACAAAGATGTAAAAAAAACCCAGAGGTATGTGTTTTAATATGAATGAGCTGCAAGGCACTCACATATAGTCAGCTGCTTAAATGTCATTTGGAAAAATTTATATATATAAATGCACAGTTTTTATTCTGAACAAATTATGTTGTTCTTTCCATTTTTTCAAGAAATCAACTCAATGTATTTAGATGGTTGCGTACAAATATAGTGAGGGCTTTCCTGATTGGTTTATTGTAATAACCTTACTAGGATATCAATATAAATATGCTGCCAATTTAGACTGAGGCTAAATCTGTCATCTTCTGGTAATCCACATGACAACACCTGACAATCAATACCGTGGGTTTGTCAGCAACTGAACAATCTGCAGTCACATTTGACCTGAAGTGAAACGCCTGAAACCCTCCGACAATGTTGTCTGGGTTTTTTCTGCGGCTGACCACATGAGCAGCTGATCAACGGTAACTACCACACATTCGTCTGAACAAAGGTAACTGAAAGTAACTCTCCAGTGTTTTGTTAGCTTAATAATTCTAATAAAGACTAATCCATAAAACTAGCTGTGTTTGATTTTAAGTGTATAGCCATAGGTTCCTTGTGAAGCAGTGACTTATCAGGCCTTTTGTCCAGATGTTTGTGATTAAAACTTACTTCAGATTTTTACAAGCTCATCTAGTTACTATTAAGTAATTTCTCACCTGCTTTTGTAAATAAAAAATATGGCTTACAGTTTTGTTTTCTCACAACCAATGTGACTTTTTGCCCCTAATTAATGCTGAAGACGATTTCTCAGTGGTTTCCGGCTATTAAGCGTACAGATTACTTGTATGAATCTTTAGAAATTTTTCTTGCCAGTAACCTTTGCCTTAATGTTTGCTGCTGAGGTAGAATGTCTCCAGTAACCCTATAAATTTAACCTTTAAAACCCTGTTTAATTTGAGGGAGTTTAGCTCTACTTGAGTGACACGTCGACGTGGGCGGAGCAACGGAATCCTTTTAATTGTAATTTAATTGGTGTTGTACATTTGGTACCCTACTAAATCAATAGTTTTCAGCCTATTGGATAACATTTAAAGACACAAATCACTGTAAACCAATGGTATTTGAAATAAGCTCTATACTGTAGCAGCTCTCAGTAAAACCACGCTGATATGAGTATATCTTCTTAAGACCGCCTTCTTAGCTAATTCCCTTTTATTGTCATGTTAAGGTCTTCTGAGGTATGACATGTTGTCCTCTAATTTTTGATTTCTTTTATAAACACTGAAATGACTGACAAATTTCTTGATGGATCTATTTAAATTGCTCACCATGACGGCCTCAGGCAGCTCTTCAGATGAGTCAGAAGCACACCAAAGTAAATCTCTGAGATCAGAGAAAAACCACTTAGCATGTTGAGTGACAATTGTCTCACAATGTGTTCCCGATACTCCCGTTACTCCATTTTATTTATTTTCTGTCAGTTTTAATTATTTGGTTATTTTCCCTTTCGCTCTCTGCAACCCCCCACCCCCACGCTCCTAATGTATATAACATCTCAGAAAACAATAAACAATTAAGGTATGGGTAGCTCTTCATTTTTAAAACCTAACTTGGAACTTGGCTGTACGTACTCTAATACTGTTCCCAGTACTGAAAAACTAAATTTATGAAGATAAGCCATTTTGATTTGGTACAACAAATATGATTTTGTAAAAACAAAACAAAATCAATTCATTTCAACTTGTTTTTACAGTTGCAGTTTCATTTACTGCAGAGAAACTGAGATGTAGCAAAAGAATTGTCCTTTTATTTACTCATTTGGGGAAATTGTGATCTTTTTTCTATTGGTTGAACTGATAAACTAAGCTGTACATTTTCTTCTGTATCCATATCTGAACGAACAGCTGTGTTCAGAGTACAACAAATCAACATGTCTCAGAAAAAATACTTCTTTAAAATGAGTAATCCCATCTAAGTTGTGATTTTCTTCACGTTTGTCTTTATCTCTCGTTATCAAACAGCTTTGCTTTCTTTTTTTTTTGTCCCAGCCTTGGTGTGTTTGTTTGAAGAACACTGCTTGTCCACCTCGACATGGAAGTGCGTCACCATTGCTGCCTTGTTCTTAGAAAAGAGCAACAGGAAAAGGACTCTCCAAGAAGAACAGGAGTGAAGGTGAGACACAAGTCCTGGAGAGAGATCAATAAGCGTAACATAAATCAGTGACCTCAGGATTTGAGTTTTCTTGCAAGCATAAAATTGCAGTAATCTTCACATAATTCTATATTACCTGATTGAACCAAAATAATGGTACCATAAATAGAAAGGGAAAAAAGTAAAACCAGGTGGATATATCTCACAATTGATGTGCAGAATGTTAGCGCTGATGCCTGAATTAAACTGCATTTTCATCCAGCTCTCACTTCAGCGTGTTACCATAGTCGAGTGTCTCTGCCATTTAGATTCTTCTGGCATTGACTGAGGAGATAATTAGAGCAAAAGAAGTTGCAGGAGTCATTCCAAGCTTTCCTTCTTTCTATCGCTTTTCCTCTATTCCTCTCAATTTCTGTCTCCTGCTCGGAGCAGCACTGCTGCTTTGATCTGGCTCTTCACATAACAAGGCCCCAGGGTAGCAGCAGTGCAAGACATTTGAAAGAAAAAAAAAGTCGAATATCTGTTCTAGCAACTATGCTTGCACAAGCATACACATACAAACATAAAGCATGTGCTGAATATCTGCTTGCTTGTGTCAAAAATCGAATTTTACCTCAGGGATTAATTTTCTATAATAGTTGTTTTTTTTTTGTTTTTTTTCTGGAATGCAGGATTTAGCCGTTTATTACTGAACATGCTGTTGTGTGTGATTTCCTTCCATCACGTCAGTCACAAAGATGCTTAATTGGCTTGAAAGGGAGACACTTGAGGCTGTTATTGCAGAAGTGGTTGAATTGAATTACCAGTATAAAGGCAGACATAAAACTTGGTAGAAATGCAAAGGTTGTTCAGTTTTCCTGGCTGTTAGTACAAAACACAGTTCAATCTGTCTTCTTCGTTATAAAAGACCATTCTCTAAGCTTTTTTGTCCCTGCTTGGAAGGCTTTAAACACTGGCCTAAAACAAGGAGCCACCTATTTAATACTTTGTTAAAGTAAGTCTTTGGTTGTTTGGTATCCACATACTCAATAGTGCTAGCGGTGGTTCTTGCATGAATGATACCCTGGATGATGGTAGGTCAGTATAATTTCTTGAAATATCCTTGTTGAGTGTAGCTAGTGGTGCAGCAAAAAAGGGTCCTCGTTTCAAATCTTAGCATGAGGGTCTTTCTGCATTGATCTCTTCTCATGCATCCCCTGTTTGCACCTTTTAACTGGAGTCCCATCATTCAAAAAAGTTGCTGGGTTAGGTGTAATTTGGTGTCATATCCAAAGGGATTTCCATCCCTTACTGAACTATTAAAAACATGTTGATGTTATTTTCATTAATTCAAAAAATTTAAATATAAATATATTATATATGGGATATTTTAACGATTTAGAAAAACCCAGATCATCAGCCTTTTAAAGCTTTAAAGTAAATGCATTGGACAGCTGAGGCAAAATTTTGTCCAACATATCCGAATGTCTATATACGTTTTGGTGCTGTGATTTTGAGTAATTTTTGGTAAAGCTTTAATTTGGTGTTTTATTTTTTGTAATTTTCTAAAAATGAATTACTTAGAATAAGCTAACCCATTCGGTCAACCTGTGTCACTTTTTTCAATTTTTCTCTAATATATACCTGGTTGTTGAGAATTGATGGACATACAAAACTATTAAGAAAAACATGTAATGCAAGCAAAGGAAACCTTGTTCAGGTGTATAAATGTTATGTTATTAATGTCAACAGAAAAAAAAACGTGATGTGACATTTGAATAACCTAACTCTTCTCCTTATTTTTGGTCTTCATGATGCTGTTTGTTCCCAGGTATTTTACAGATCTGTTTTTTTTTTTTTTCAATTCCAAAAGTAAGAAAGAAGATATTGTGAAAAAAGTTTTTCACTGATATCGACTTAAAAAAGACTTGAAACCTCCTGAAATGACTCATTGGAGGCTTTTAATGAAATGTTGGATGACTACGAGGTTTTGTCTGATTTTCAGAGCTAAATTTTATATACATAAATTTTTATACGTGTTTTTTTTACTTTAGAGAAGCTCCTCTTTGCTAAATAAAGATTAAATCTAAATTTAAATATCACTGACAACTAACAAACCTCCATGGCTTCCACAAGAATCAAAAATAATTTTATTTATATATCGCCAATTTATAACAGATGTCGTCTCAAGGCACTTTACAAGAGAATCCAATAAAATCATAGATACATTATTACAAATCAGTTTGAAAAAGTTTCCAATCTAAGGAAAACAGCTGGAGTTAAACTGAGAGTGAATTACAGGTGTAACTCGTGAAGAAGGAAGCTGGGTTTTATTTAGGCACATAAGAGTAAAGTAAGATTGAACACAGGAGCACAACAACCTTTTCAGCCGTATCCTCTTCTGTCTATTATACACTCATGCACAGCTTTCTCAAACAATTTGCTGTAAGTTGTAATGAGACATTCTAAAATCTGGGTGCTATGCCTGACTTCAGTATAAAAAATACATTTTCAAAAAGACGTTTGCTAAGGTACCGCTCACACACGAAGCATAAATAATGGCAGGGTAAACCTACTATTCTTAAGATAGAATAATGTCAATGTCTTTGCCAAAGTACACAAGGTCCTCCTGGTGTGTCTCACAGAAGAGTTTTCGAGAATGCGGTCATAGGAGCTGATTGGGGCGTCAGGTCGGACATCCTGCGACAGCATTCCTTCCAGCAGGAGGGAAACTGCTGCTCTCTTCTTTCCACTTGGTGTAAGGTGACAAACGCCTGGACATGGATTACAGCACTCCTGGTGTTTTACAATGGGTTAGCACTGCAGCGGCAACACAAGTCTCACTCACGGAGTGAAGTTGTCTAAACTCTGTACACCTGTTGGAACATTAAAGTATTTTCCAACAAGCACCAATCAATTACGGAAATTTACAAAAGGAGTTCTTCCTCAGGGAATAATATGGATGTCCTGGGACAGCCGTCTTTTGTGTTGTACTGTGTGTTTTTGGGATCTGGGTGCAATGCTGGCTTTATAAGATTCCCTCGTGGATTGGAGTTAGTGCAAGCGTATAGGATAACCATAGCAGACCTGAAGGAGTAACCAGAAACCAACGCCCAGATTTCAGTGGAACGGGGATCCCTCCACCCAGACGCACCACCTCCTGCAGGAGACACTTTACCTGGGACTGGACATACCCAAACACCCGCAGACCCCACCCCCGAAACTCTAAGTACTGCAACTCTCATTCTGTATAGTTGAGCATGATGTGACTGCAAGGGTAACCTATATCTTCCTTTTTTTAAGCAAAAGAAACACATTTCGTGTTTCTCAGTCTATAAGTCAAATAGGTTCTTTAGTATGTGATTTTAGTTAAAGCTTCATAAAGAGTTCATAACCAGTAAGCAAGCTCCTCCTGGTAGATGTAACAGAAAAGTAAAATGTAATGCTTACCAAAGTCACTGCACGTTTGTGAATTACACCTATCAGTCATTCATTGTTGCTTGCCTTTAGCATGTTTGCTGCCGTTTCTTATGATTTATCAGTATAATAACAGACACACACTTTACAATATGAAGGAGAAGGACCATAGGGAGGGGGTGGGGGGCAATATTGTTTGATGATTTAATGGGATGGGATGTGCGTAGGAGTAGACAGAATATTAAATAAAATGAGAGTGGGTTAGGGAAATCCATAGTAAACCTGCTGCATCCAACGGAGTATTTTATTCTGCAAAGAATCAAACAGGGGTACAGATTTCTTCACAAAATATTCATCAAACAATAACTAATGCTGTTTCATCAACTAAAGAAAACGTCAACCTCTGAAGATGAATTAGTTGCTCTAAAAAAAAAAGACATCACTAATTATTAATGTGCTTTGACTTATTTACCTATTTGGGTTTGTGCAAACATGACATTAGAAGCTCCAAACTTCAAAGTCGATCTCCTGCAAGTCTGTGGGCTGCCACTAAAGTGCTGGAGCTGCTTTGATTACGAATGAAATTAGATAATACACAACGTCTTATGCATTATCTAGGGCATGCCACTCTTTTTTAAGGATTTTTTCATTGCTAAGACATTCCGATTAAAGTGGGTAGCCTATAAATCTAAAAGGTGGGAGTCACTCATCACATTGTTGTTTATAATCAAGCAGTAAGATTCTGAGCTTTGCTTGGGTAATTTATAGATTTATCCAGGAGTTCCATGTTCCACTAAATGTGCCTCACTAAGAGAATTGTATTACTAAAATAAGTAAAAATGTTAACATGTATTGACTATGACTTTCCTGTCAAGATATGTCCAAACGGAAAAAAGAAAAATAAACTTTTGGATGTGGGTTATTTTAGGCAGGGAATCAATATTGGCTAAGAACTCATCACTTGGAAGGTGCATTTTTGACCATAAATACGTTTTTGTCAGCTTACGACAGGGAAATCTTTACATAATCTTTTATTCATACAAAGCCTACTGTCTGCTTTTCAGGCATATGTCAGCATGTTTAAATGTGTTTGTGAATGTCCTTTTCTTTCAGTCATTAGGAAAAACATTACTCGAGGCCATGCTGGGGCCAAATAAGCATATGAATGCCAGAAGTGACTATCCTCTCCTTTAAACTCTCAACAGACACTTCCA
>JAVLVB010000002.1:11535940-11548323 GCA_032876305.1 Orestias chungarensis
ACGCCCCCCCTCACACTCTCACCCAACCCCCACCAGTATGAGGATGGCGCCAACTGTGTTTCAAAGCACAAACACAAGCCCTGGGTTGCTTCAGCAGTCAACATGGATGCTTAAGTGGTATATGAATTAGGATATGCGTTCAAATTAGCCAAAACTGTGAGATTAAAACTAATTTAAAGAAACAATAAACTTTCAGAAGGTACTAAAAATATTTTTAATAAGCCAAAAAATCTATATTATTAAGTTGTTTTTATTATCATCATCTGTCAATTAAATGTAATCCCAAAAGCCTTGTTTTTATTAGCTGTAACCAAAAAAATCATACATAGGGGGGAAAAGCAAGAAAACATCTATATAGTGTTTTGGTTAACTGAAATAAATAAACAAATATTTGCAGCCACTGAATTTGAAAAAACTAGTGCAGAAACACATAGAGCGATGGGGAAATACACAAAACAAATAAGAATTTAAAGTATGTGCGTTCTGTTAGAATAAAATTTCTGTCTCCTAAAATGCAACACAAAATCCATGAATCTGTTAGTTTTGTTCACATCTGCTTTAAATAAAATATCAAATACAATAACTGAATTGTTAACAATAGCATTTAAACCTCATGGATCCCAGTGTCTGGTTAAATTAAAGGGATAGGAGAGGATCTTTTCAATAGAACGTTTTCAATGGAAAATCCCATTGAAAATGACAGCCAATCAAAAACGAGCGGTGGTGAAAAATAACTGGCTGTCAATGCGGATATAAAATTCACGCGATGACGTATATCACTGATGTCCCCACCCACCCCACCCGTACAATGCGCGTTCATGTTTGAATTCGCGCATGCGCAAATTGTTGTTTAGGAAGAGAGGTTCTCCGGAAGCGAAAATGGAAGCTCGCAAGAGACAAACCGCATTCGAAGTCGGTGAGAAAAAAAGACGTGCGCACTCCCGATATCAGGGGGCGTTACTGGAGATGAGGTGGCGCATGCGCAGTGTTGCGAAAATGAGAAAGGTGACGATCCTCTCCTATATCTTTAATGGGCATAAATAATGTTTAGGTTTGAAACTGGTTGCTACATTAAATGGAAAATCTGGTATTTTTTTTGTTTTAATTTGGGCTCAAACACCATTTGTCCATGGACATTTATTATTTTGAGCCAAGGCTACTACAAAGAAAATCCCTAAAACGATGATAACAGAATTATATCTGTATGGAGGGAAAACACAGTATTCTGCAAACAACCAAAACCACCCAAAATGTGACTGAATATGCAAACTTTTTTTTTCACTTAACTACCACATCAGTGACGGCTATATAGAGTGATAAAAGCCACACATTTAATGGATTATTTAAAACCTGACAAAGACAAATGCAAACATGTAAAGAGAGAACGGAACTGACTCACTTTCATCTAAGTAGCATCACCGAGGTAATGACAGGGAAAATGTCGAAACCTAGGTCATCTTCGTGTCTCTGTGCTTTTTGTTGTCATATGACTTGTCTAATCTTGAAACAGAAATGATTGTGATTTGCAAAAATTATGTTGTTTAGGCACATTTTTAAATTAGATGGATAGATATAATTTGTTACTTTTTGATAAATAATATTTTTTATATATGTATGTTATAGTTCCAAAATAATAATAAAGAAATTGTTAACTTTAAGTATACCAAGTCAGATTATTCTTTTTCTTTGAGTATTTTTAAACAGGTTTCAGTTTAAATTGATTTATTTAAGGCAGTTCCTGGTTCATGCCTGGTTTCTGCTTTAGCCTTATTAACAGGGTTAACTATATGACTTTTGGTTGTATTCCAAAAAGAGAAAATATTCGTATAGTTTAGGATTAGTTTTACTTCTTTCCACAAAATCCTGTGAAAATATTTGCCCACCTGCAGATTTCTGGTGTTTTTGTGTTTTACATGGTTCGTGTAATTTAAAGAAAAATGTCTTATTAAGACAAAGATATGCTAGCTAAACAAAAGTGAAACCTTTAAGTGATTACTTCAATTTTTTTGTAGACTAACAAAGTTGGGCCAGTGCGAAACAGCAACTACACTGGTTTGTTAAATCACCAACTAGCTGTGATTAACCACATTTCTTCAAGAAGTGAAATTCATTTTACTAAAAATACCATGACCATCCCTAATAATAATTATAATAATAATAATAAAACATGTTTAAGACCGCTAATATGTTTATAAGCAGGTTTATCTGGTTATATCTGGCTTAAAACTAATTGAGCATTTCACAAAAAAAAAACATGCTTACAATAAAATGTTGTGGTGCTAAAAGCATTGTGCTCTGTCAGGACCAACAAATACGGAAAGATTTCCATCTATTAGTTTATGATCTTACAAATACCTGCGTTACGCATCAAGACCGAAATCCAAGGCACACACAATAAAAAAGGCTAAGATGTTGTAGCATGACCTCCGACCTACAGAGCTTGGCGTCATAGGTCATGTTTTACATTAATTGGGGCTATTTTAGTCAGATAGCAAAAAAGTTTATCTTTCACGTTCAGGAATAACGAATAAGCTGAAACAGAAATGTTCTGCAAGGGAGATAGCCATTTTAAACCAATGCTGTGTACCTTTTTTTAAGTAGTTATAAACACATAGTAACCATACAATCAGATTTTGGTCTGTGTCTGTGCTGTGTCTTTTTCAGCAGTACACCGGTGCGTGTTTTGCAAATTGGTTTCCAACTACTTTCAAAAGAGCCAACAATGGGAGGTGGAATCTGGGTCTTGTGAATCTAGGGCTTGCAGACTGTGCGGGTAAAGCAGGCTTACTGTAGTAATCCTCTTCGCAGACACCCATCTGACTCTCAACAGGATGATGGCCAGACAGGCACAAAAACACAGAATGTTTGTTAGAAGGAAATCTGTTATGTTCTGGTTTCAGTCGATACAAGCAGCCACAAACAGGCCATCATCTTAAGATCAGCGAAATATAACACCATGTTTAAGTTGGAGTTTTAGAGTAATCTGTTTATTTTCTCTCGAGGCGTGGTGAAAAATCTCTTTGTTTGAAACATGCAGTTCTCTTAAATCAGACGTTCAAACAAAGATGCTTCTCCAGGAAGACTGACCCGCTGTTGACTTTATTGGTTCCTGAAAATCGTCTTTAGTGCTTCCTGACCGTGATGTCATGAGTCAGTTAATAAGAGACAGGAAGCAGGGACATTCATCCCCAAATAACGCAGGAAAAAACGGAAATTTTTACCGAGCAGTAAAAAGCCAGAGGAGTGGGGCTTGTGACATTGGCTGACTCATCTCGTCTTGGGGAAGAAAACGCTTTCAAGAACCACAGCATGACAACGAGGTGTCCCTGGAGCACAAACTTAAATTAACATGACTTTTCCAACAACACAAAAGTGAACCAGACTGATTAAGCTTTTGAATTCTGTTTAAATAAGAGCTGTTAAAACAAAACTCCCTCAATTTCCAAAAACAGACAAGACAAATAAATGTTTGTAATTTTTTTTTTTATTATTTTGGCATTTCTTTCGTTTTGTATTTATATTAAGCAAAGTGCATCTTTTCTTCCCATCAACACATTGCACAATACATAAATAATGATGCATATAAAACGTCTTCATATTTACAATTAATAATATATTTATATATAACATAAAATACATTTTCTTCGCTTCTTCTTAATTAAATCTCAGTCACATATTAAACAAGTCCGTCGGAATTTATACTGCCTTCTCACTTTTAAAATCCTTTTTTTTTTGCATTTGAACCTCTTGAACCAAAAAAAAAAAAAAAAAAGGAAATAGTCTTTCGTTTTTCCTGTGAGTGGGAGTAGAAGAGGTCAGCGTGGAGAGGAGGAAGGCTCCTGCCGCTGCTATCGCGTGTTAAAGATTACCTCCAACCAACACGGGCAGCTGCTAATGAACTGTCTGGTGTAGCACTGTCCCCAGCCCTTCACAAAGCTTATCTGCACCGTGAAGCCCGTGCGAGGCTGCTGTGTGAATTCGTGGTCGTTCGGCCTCTGCAGGCTGCACGCCTTCTTATAGTCAAACGCTTTGATGGAGAATCCGGGGAACACCTTGTGCACGAGGAGCGTGCGTGAGTCCGGGTTGTCCAGTGTGGCCGACTTGATGAAGATGGGGTAACAGCTGCGGTTGTACACCCACACCCCATCTGGCTCGCGCGTCAGCTGGATGCCATGGCCTATCTTGGCCCGCACCATCTGAACCAGTTGGGACTTGTTGTCCGAGCAAAGCTGGCCCAGGCAGAAACCGTTCCCTTGAGGTAGATCATAGAAGATGTCTAGAGAGGGCTCCTGGACGGAGTAGAGGCGTCCGACGCGCGTCTTCTCCTCCCAGTACGCCACCACGCACCAGTGGGCCGGCTCTCCTGACTCCTGCAACGCCAGGGAATCTGAAAGAGGGACATGAGGTTTGCTTAGATTTGATAAAAACCAAAAGTAGAACATCAGACAACAAAATCTGCAGATCAAGAAGAAAAAGAGAGGGGTGGGGGTGGGGGGTGACTTCATGAAAGACATGATCAGATGTCATCTAAATCTGAGCAACAAAGCTGCTTAAACATTGCTATAGCTGAACAACCTCGTTCTTATCCCTAGTTTGGGAAATGGAGAATTCGCTCAAGTCGAGAGCCAAAACTGAGCTGTCATCCACAATTTCTGCCATGCAAGAAAATCATATTGGAATTCCTGGACCACAGACAAGAAAAATCAACTCGGAGACGCACTGCCAGGCAAGTTTCCACATGCAGTACAATATTTATCTAGGCATTAAATGCTTATCTTCTGTCTGGCTGGCTGTATTTTTGTAGCGGCTCGGCCAACAATGTACTGACGTCAACCTCTTGTACCGATTGTCTCTACAGCAACATGCTTCGCCCTGCCGGAGGAAATGAAGAGTTTGAGGGATGGAGACGCTGTAACCAAAGCAGGCCTTTCACACAAACACATAATCCATGTTGGATGGGCGTCAGAGGGAGGCCGTTAACTCTCCAACCCTGGCGTCTGAATAGTTGACAAGTGAGGTCTCGTGGGTCTGATGTTTCCCCCTGAGTGCAGAAAAGAAGTGTAGCACTGGTATTGCTCCAGTTTCCAAACTCTACACCCCCCTCTTCAGAGTGCCTCCTGCCCCGCCACACTCTCCCCTCATATCTGTATTCCGCAGAAATCTGGCTTCCAGCAAATCCAAACTAGAAGGGAGCCAGTCAGGCGCAAGGGAAATACATTGAGACAGAAAGTGGGTGGGGAGTGGAGGGAAGGAGAAGGAATGCTTTTTACATTTTTTGACTGTTACTTTAATAACTGCTTCTTCTTTGGACTCTTTAGGCATTTCTCAAGCTTCTTGGTCTTATTACTTAATAACTGTAGGTTCTCTCAACTGCATAAATATCCATCCAGTAAGCCGATTCTCAAACATCAGGAAAGCTTGGAATGCGGTTTTATATTGGGAGGAAAACCTGAGCAGAGCCCCTCGACCTGCCCCTTTCATCTAGCAGTAGCTACGAATGCAACCGGTAATTTGGAATGTCCCGTCTGGGACTAACTGCGACGTTAATGCAGCAGGATCTCTGCCGGCCGAGGCGGACTTATCCTGGCTTGTCATTAACCTTCATTAGAGGGGAAAAAAAAAAAAAGGGAGGGGGGATATTGGGATAAGACACACAGAAAAAGTCGAGGAGAAGGAAAGGGGATAAGGACAAGGAAACGTAGCTTGCTGGTAGAGCTCACCTGTGGGGCCCTGCTGTGTGTGTGCGAGTGTTATTGCTGAGAGAGACAGAGCTTGGCGTCATAGGTCATTAGAGCGACTGCCTGTCTGAGCCTGTCATTGCAGCTCGAAAACTCTCTGCTATTCAGGACTACACTAACGCCGTTTCCCTCGCCTCGTGGGCTTGCCTCTGAGAAACTTTTAAACTTGTGGTGCGAGAAAACCGCAGAGGAAAGAAATTAGGGAAGGCAGGAGAGAAGCCCGCAGCGGGGAGTCAAGAAGCACAGGGTCACCCAGTAAATAACTATTCTGATAACTATTCTGTCATATCAGATTATAACTTACTCTTAACTCCTGTTTTTTTAAATTAATAAAAATTATAAAGGAAAGAAAATAATCCAGTTGAATTATCAACAGGTCTTATCTGAACAGAGAGAAGAAATTCTAGTGTTAGTCTTGCCTTTCAGCTAACTGATAATATTCTCAGCAGTAGCAAGGCAATGTTTTACTTTAGACTGTGGCTGTATGAGAAACAGGTAGACCTTCAACGTGTATCACTCTGGGAAACTATTTAAGGATGGAACGATCCTACTAGCATGTACAGGTATGAACCTAAGGGAGAAATGCAGGACTTTAAAGTCAATGTCCTGACTTTATAGTGAGGTCCACAAAAAAAAGTTGTCCACGCTGCACTATGTGACCACACACAAAAAAATCATTGTGTTTCAATATCCATCCCACCACTTTTTAACCAAGACTTTTTAACCGAGCAGATTTCTGTCGAAGCTCAGATGTCTCCTGCAGGTAAACAATCCCAAACCCATTCAGTGAATCAGCCGGCAGGAAGGCGAGACAGCCAGACTCCTCTATCAGTGGGGTGCTGCTTTGCAAATAGTAGTGTTCACAGCTTGTTCTGACAGCAGATGAGCTTACACCTCATGAGTTATGTTGCTGGACACACATGCATGTATGAAAACACTTGCTAATTTTAGCAACACCGTGTGAACTCACCTTAGAGTCCAAGTTTTTTTTTTTTTCTTTTTTATAATCATTGTTTGCAAAGGGTGTCAACTACCCCGACTTACAGCCCGACACTATTTCAGGTGTATCTTTCATGGGTCTGTGTCAGGTGAAGTCATACTAGTAGGGCTGTGTGTACTCATTAGCCCCAGGTCGTCAATATTCACTGTAGTATCTGCTTGTACATCTGTCTGCATGTCCGGGCTCTGGATGTCTGCCTATCGAAGCATTAGTCTAAGTTTCTGTCTGGCTCCCCACCTGCTCCCTTCTGCACTCTGGCCTCTAAGCTCCTCTTGTGTCTTGGGCCTCTCCTCCTCGCCGAAGATAAGCTGGCTAGCCAGCAGCCTGTGGCCATCTGTCACTCTAACCCCTTCTGTCCTCCCGTCAGTTGTCTGCTGCGGCTGTGTCCCATTCCGGTTTGTCCCATGGGGTCCACATGAAACCACCCAACACCCCATGAAACAAAGACTTTTTCCTGCTTGGTTCACAACAAGGCTAGAGCTCTCAACTGATGATGCATTCAGCTTCTGCTTAAAAGACGCTTTTTGCAAGGTACAAAACTCCAACAGATCAGACTAAAAACAATTATTAGAAAATGCTTGAGTTCCTCCATCGTGTTGCTTCGTTGGTTTATAGCTCATGTAGCCTTTAGGTGGTTAGTTGAGTTTTCTTCTGTTGCTACGATCAAACAGGGCTGCATCACACCAGTGATCTCACCTACAGCTGCACCCTGCCAGTCAGCTGTAAATACAGTTAGCCTGTGGGATTATTATTATCTTAGCGTGAGAACACTGGGCCTGGTAATAGAAATGAGAAATTTGGCAACTCGGACATGATTGTTTACGCACTTATCGAAAGTGGTTTTGTGACCTGAAAGAAAACATAGAGGATATCTGAAAACTGTAAAGATATATTTTTAGATTCTATGTTGTGCTGAAATCTCAGCAAAAGCGCTACAGAAATAACTTTATGTTAATTCCCTTGTTTTAATGCTCTATAGCTTTAATGAACCAAACGCCAAGCTAGATTTTACAACTGGACTCTGCCGCAGGGGGAGCGAGGCAGGACGGCTGTGAAGGAGGGCGGGGAGGTGCTAGACTCGTTGCACTTCTCTCAGGGACACAAACACAGTCTGGAAAGGTTAATCATTACCTCTGTCTGACTCCACACGCACAGACACCCACTGGGTTGGTGCTATTCTTAGAAGTCAGCCGATTTACACGCATTGCACTGTGTCTGTCACCCACAATTTTCAACCCTCTGTTCTGGACAGTTTCAATGTGGGCAAATAGTGAGAAGCCTTCTAGAAACTCCTCGCATCGATCAATGAGAGATCCGTGGTTGTTTGGGCCTCTCTTGCCCCGACGCGTAATGGCCTTGTCATCAGACACATGCAGTGGATGAAAACGGGAATGAGGAAGACATGAGGGAAACAGCTCGAGGCTGTGGGGAGGAAGGGCTCGTCACGGTGCCTTATTTTCTAAGTCAACACCCTCTTGCAAGCCGGGGAAAGTCTATTCCAAAGGTCAAGGGTCAGCCTGAAGGCATTCCTTTTGTTCTTTCTGCCAGGCCGTAGTTCAGACCCCCAAAAGATTTATGCATGATTGTTTGAGTGCATCTTCATCTGCAGTCAAAGCTAAGCATTTCTCCACTATTGCACACAAAACACAAGTTGTCATTGATTTTTCTTCTTTTTCGCACTTTTAAAGTCTTAACAACTCTTCGACAGCCGACTAGCAGTGCCTCTAAGGACTGTCCGTCTCACTTTTTCTGCTACCAGAAATTCAATGACAAGCAGACACTTGAGAGTATTGGGCAGTACAAAAGGGAATGGATTGCCCTCAATGCACACCCCCCCCCTCCCTCCCTGCTATAATCTTAGGAAATGTAAATAAGACCTGATGGCAGGAAAACCACCCAGGGGAGTGGCCCAGTTTCTGTATATGCAGATCTGACGTCTTGCAGAAACACAGACACCGGGAATGAGTTGCAGACACGGCATCTCCAACATGAGCCATCCGGCTGCGAGGCAGGGAGAAGATAAGAAGCACAAACTGCGTGAGTTGTCCTGTTTATTGCATCCATGGCTCTTTATTTTTCAGGGGCTTCTCAGGAGTCGCATGGTCACTCAAAAATATGAAAAAAAACCCATCTTCCACATGGCACTCAGAAAGTCCCAACAGGACATTTTGTTTCCTAATGTTAAACCTCCTTCCCATTCCCGCTGAGTTCCTAGTACAACACTTCATCAAGCTGACCCTTGCACGCTCACACACACAACCACTCCCTGCAACCCAGATTTCCCAGGGTGACAGGATAAATAAACACAAGTTAATTTCAAACATGGTGCCAGGCCGGCTGGAATGATGTCATTAACTCAGTTTTGCAGACACACAAGTCAGGAGACTTCCCACAAGATCTGTATCTAGGAGGCACTGTCTCACACACACATATACAAATATATATAGATAGATGGACAGACGAGCTGAACAATTGCCCACATTGTTGCGGCTTAAAGACCATGGGAACTAAATCAGACACCACAAACAGAAAAAGACAACCAGCAGTTGCATTTGAATTTGGTCTGTGTGTGGTTTCATTTTATTTGTATTTATATACCTCTGTGTGCCTCCCAACTGTATGCCGTTGTTCCGGCGCTGATAGAGATGTAGTTACTGACACACAAGGGCAATCCAGAGTACACAAAAGACAAACCGACTTGATGAATGAGCAGGCAGGAGGGTGGAGACACAGGTTTTATGGGCATATGTCTCCACTTATTTCCATTTTTCTAATTCCCCAGTACCATGGGTTCGAGTCCTCCTTTTCCTATGGCCTATTCACACATTCACCCCACCACCACCACAAGTACGAAGTACAGTTTCATACTTTAGGTAATGTCAAACCAAGAACAGAGCCAATGTGAACTAAAACAATGTTCATCTTGTCCTGGGCTTCTGTCCAGCTTTTGCTCAGAACCAGGACTGCAGAGCTCTCCTGTCAACTGCGCTAAAAGTAATGCTTTTTTTCCAGTAAAAGCGTCATCCCAAAGCATCTAAGGCAAAGGGAAAACACTAAATACATGCAAACCAAAGCAAGACACCACTCTTCTAAATCCTCCTCCATCATCTGCCGCCTTCTGCGTGCATGTTTTTCCGATTTGTGCAGCATAATGACACAGGGTGGGGAACAGGGGGCGGCCAAAACCAAAATTAAGTCCCTTGCCAAGAGGTTGGCTTGGCTGCCTTGCAAGGAGAGGAAGTGGGAAGTAATGAGAGATCCTGGCCCAGCACAGAGCGGCCCGGCTCTGCTTTGCTCAGCTTGCTGGCTATAACACGCAGCCTCCAAATTACAGAGAACCAAGAAGAGCTGCCGGCCATCTCTCCCTCCACCCAAAGCCGCCATCTTCTCTGTCTCTTCATTTCCCTCTCTTACTGTTCATACAGGAAAAGCGACACGAGAAGAAAAATAAGGGGTATATTTAGTGTAGCCAGTCCTCATTATTACCGAGTCCTTTTCCCTGTACATATTCTCTGTTTTTGATGCCCTGCCTTCCTTCTTTCTGGTTGGTGTACCCCCAATGTTTGTTTTTCATCAAGATGAGGCCTCAGCTGCCTCCCTGTCAGCTCGGCTTTTCCTCAAAGACATGAGGTCATATCCTGCGTGGCCCTTTCCTCTCCCTGCTAACCCAAACAAGGCAGGAATGCTGAGAGCGAGGAGGCACTCTGAGGGTGCTCTGTTTCCTAGCTTTCGCTCTTAATTTTTTTGAATTTGAAAGTCTCATGTGTGAACACACCTCAAGATAATTACCACAGAAGCCTTTTTTTTCGATGAGATATGCTGCAGGGACTAAATTTCATCTCGATCAGAGCCCCAGATGAAGGTTACACTTCAAGCCAATTCACTGGATGACTGTCTGTCGAGGTAGGCTGGCAGTATAAGAATACAACTTGGCCTAAATTTAACCCACAGTGGGAGGAAGCGCCTGTGTGACAATCGGCCATGCGCCAGGGCTCGCACCGGGTCATCCTATCTCCTCGCCGATATGTGTGTGTGTGTGTGTGTATGTGAGTGTAGATGCCACCACAGTGTGACTGGATCCGGTTACACACAGGCACTCTGGGTCAGCCCCCAACGGCACCAACAGGCATGCCACAAACAGAAGTCTAGTTTAAGGAAGACTTGTGATTGTGTAGACTCTGGTTTACAACTACTAACAAAAATTATCAAATAAAATGGCAATCAACATCAGTCTTAAGTCGCTTGATGATTTAGGAGGTCAAGACTAATCTATCTTTCTCTATGCTATTAAAGGTCTGGAGTATTTTGTAATAATAAAATTCTACATTTCTTGTCAGAGTCAAACCTGTCTGGTGAAATGCTATTCAGTTGCATCTGGCTTATATCATTTTAAGTCCCAAACATAAGGGTAAGAGCTTTGTGAGCTTGTTGTAAAGTTTTACCCTGTAGCTGTTTTTGCTGTAAGCTGTGATGGAAGAGATAGGAAAAAAGGGTCAGTTTGTGCTCAGTACTTGGTCTGGGTAAAACGTCATTCTAAAACTGTACGGAGGTGTGACTGTTTTAATAAAAACGTATTGGCGACATGTTAAAGCTCCATGGGCAATAAGAACCCTTCTAAGCTGCTCATAAGAGAGAGTTACTTAACACTCCAGAAATTCATAACCAACAGTCCAGCACCCTCTTAACCCTGACCTGATCTCCATTTCTCTATCCCTAATCTGATCTCCCTCCTCAGTGCCTGAGTGAACCTATAAACCCCTGATCTAGGTCTTCGCCAAGACTGGTGCCCCTGTCAGCTCCAGTCGTCCTCTCCTCTTCCCTTCCCCTCTGCACTGTTCCAAGCCGATGACGTGGGCTTGTGAGGGGAGCTTTGGAGCGGCTAGTCTGGCAGGCAGCCTAGTTTGCATTTGTGCTTGTCGCTGTCACAGTTCACTTAACTCCTTCCAGCCTGAGCAATCCAGGCTTTCTCCTGAATTTAGAAACACGGAAGGCCCGCTTTGTCTAAAATCTGAATAAACTATGTGTTTTAAGGTGAGTTTCTTATTTCCTCTAGTTGATTATTGTAAAACAAGGCAAAATGTTGCAAAACCTTTGCCTACTTGCAGTCTCCTTAAAGCCTTCCTCTCCCCTCTGTGAATTTGTCTGAAGAAGAACATAAAAAGGGCAAAGTGAGTGAATTAGAAGGTCAGCAGCGGGACCTCTGGGGGAGCCATGTTTCTTTTGTCAGAGCCCCTGAGGGAGGGAGCTAGGGGGGGAAATCATGGGGGCAAAGAGCCTTGGTCATCACGCCTCAGCCTCTCTACCTCTCCAGCTCTCACTGAAGAAGCCCATTCACCAAACACGCTGACTGCCACGGCCACGTCCTCCTCGTCAGGAAGGAAAAAATGGGAGGAGGGGTGACTGAAGGAGGGGAAAGGGGACGTAGGGCGACTGTTAACCCTCCACTTCTTGGGTTTCACAGTTTGAACGGCGTATGAAATGAGTCTTTAGTTAACGCACAAAGGGAGGACTTTAGTGTCCATCCTGATTGGTCTGAGGAGGATGTGGGGAGTGATTTTTGGATCTTCTGCTCAAACACACACACACATACAGGCAAGCAGGCTAAACCCTCCATCCCCAACCACCAAACAAAGCAGGGGGGGGGG
>JAVLVB010000002.1:11562665-11589547 GCA_032876305.1 Orestias chungarensis
ACGTAGGGGATGAAGAAGTCCTCCGGCTGGTCTTCCTCCACGTACTTAAACTTTAGCTCTGGAAACTTCTGTTCACACAGACACACACAAAAAAGGAAAGAAACATATGAAAGTGAATGAGGCTTGATGCTGAAATGTACAAACATTTGTTCAAGTGACTGTATTCAGTCTTAATATCTGATAGTTTGGCAGCAAACAAAAGATTATGTTAGTATCCTTGGTACGGTCGATGAAATGATTACAATTGCAGCTATTGTTCAACCCTTACCTACGATCCAGAGGGGAGGATTCTGGCTGAAAGAAGGCAAACACCACATACAAGCGACTGCAATCAGCCCTCATCTATAGGTTCACTTCAATTCAGACTTAGAGACTACAGAAGGGAAGCTCTGGCTATGTGGGCAGCTTGGACTAAGGACCCCGACCGCACAGGGAAGGAGTCAGATGAGAAAGTTAGGGCATCTGAAAAGGTGCCTCTCTTTGGAGGTTTTCCAAATAACTCCCAAAGCAACCCTGACATCCGATTAATACTGTCTGGTTGGAGAGATCCCGTTGAATGAAGTGGAGAGTATTGTTGAGGAAAAAAAAAAAGAACTGATTCCCATTGACAGATGGATGGGATTGATAGACAGGTAGCAGGTGGACTAAGGACAAATGTAGAAATGGGTGCGTGAATGGCAGACAATCGCATGGATGGCATTATGAATGGCCGGAAAGTGGATGGAAGGATGAGAACTTGAGGGTGGACGAATGTAGATTATGTTAAAACCAAAACAGGGAAAAAGCCAACACAAAGTTGCTTGGACTTGAGGGCAGATGGTTGAACTTCTTAAAGCTGCAACAAATTTTAAGGTAACGAGAACTTTTTGATGTATATTTGCCCACAAATAGAGAAGTACAATTCATACCAGGATACTGTTCGATTGTCATGAAATCCTCTCCTCTGGATCGTCTGCTCGACAGACTCAATTGTTTGCAGATGTGTGAAAAACATCAGAGATACAATTAATCTGTGGTCTGCGTGGTTTCATAACGTGTTAGGTTTTCTTTCCTTCTAGTTTGTCTTCATCGTTCCAGTAAGAGGATTATTTTTCTGTCAAGAAGTTTAAAAATGAAGAAATTAACAAGCGTGCTATTTGCTTGTGTATATTTGTAAGTCTTACACAAGAACAAAAGGATAAACTGTGCTTAGGCAAACAATCTGGGCGCAGTTTATCTAAACAGGACAGCAGAAGCAGCCAACTGAGAATGTAAAAAACAACTTCAAACTTCAAGAAGTTTTGTGTGCATGATTATTTCTGACAACATTTGCAGAAATATGGACAAAGTGCATTACATTGTAATTACTGAGCTAAAAAGCATGCTTAGCAGTGCAATGGAATACCCTGCAGAGAAAATGGTTCTTACAATCCAACAATGCAAAAACTGACAAAAGATCAAATGAAGTCTTACAAGTTCGTTGCAATTAAATGAAGCCATACTGTCTTGACGTTACAGGAGGCCTTGAGGGAAGGATGAAGAGAGTCTTAAATGTAAGCTAAATTAATGTCGTTTTCACCAGAGAAAGGCATCCCTTTCCTAGATGTTTGACAAAGACAACTCTACTGTCAAAGATTCAAAAGACGGGATCAAGACACTAATGATCACAATAAAGCAAGAGCTGCATACAATATTCTGTTTTACCCCCCAAAAATAAAAAAAGCTCATTTGAAATGCTGTATGATCTTTCTCAAACTCTGCCAGAAAAAATAAATAAAAAAGTAGCAGACAAACCCAAGCGTCAGTCAGCCCATCTAACAGCAGGTAGGCAGCAGAGGCAGAATGCATCAATAATACAAGGGCACCTCATTATGCCCTAAACATGCATGTATGTGCATGCATGCAGTCCAGTAATCAGGCTGCGGTGAAAGACAGACGCTGCAGCCTTTGTGTGACGGTCCCAGCCTGCTCTATTGAGTCCTGACTGCCTCTATTCACGGCCGCGCTATCGGTATCATAATGACACAGACGGAGGGGCTCCGGGGTCACAGGCCATATGTCAGGCTACTGAGGCTAGACCACACACACCAGCACCATTGTGACGGCCAGACACAATGCAGAAGCTGTGCTATCCTGATAGGATTTGAGTTTAGTTGACACGTCTCATACTTTACCCACTTGTCAGACGTTCATATGACATTAGCTAACTGCTTTCTAGCACTGCGTCAGTCTGGTGTGGGAGCAGGTGGTGTCGTTCTTTAACACACATTCGGATCTTTCCACTTACTTTAATTCCCCATTTCTGGCACAAAAATAATGTTTGGGAACAATTTCTCTTACTGGCTATGGATGCTGTGCAGCTAGGAGGATTTTGGCTTTTTAATTTTATTTTTTTGATGTGCACGAAGGAAGTTAACAACGGAAGAAGCTGATAAACGTCAGAAAAGTTAAAATAATACCTCAATTGAAACCACAAACACCAGAGGAGTTGGAAAGCAGGCGTTGTGGATGGAGAGCAGTAGCAAAGCGAGCGGCAAAGCGAGATAGCTAGCTAATAATTCAGATAAACGTCAAGAATTCTGTATTGTGTGTTTTATGGAGACATGGATTCAGGAGCACGTCCCAGACTCCAACGTCTCCGTCTCTACAAGCAGAGATCTAATTCTTATTCAGATACAAAGGGTAAAATGTAGCAGACATCTTAGACAAATCTGAGAATGATGCAACATGCATTTAAGTCCCTTTGAGACAATGTCTGAAGAAAATCACCTACCAAGACAGCGTTTTGGCATTGGGTAGTACATTTTCTAAACCGTTTTTTCAACCACTGATCTGTATGTTAAATCCATCAAATCCAGCAGTATAATCTATCCATTGCTAAAATATAACATGTAGTTTCTGTAAATACCATTTTGTAAGAGAAGAAAAGAGGAAAATACATAGAGAAACCTCATAGTTAATAGTATTTGCCCTTTTTTTTGTTTCTGCTAGGTTTTCTATCTATTGTGGTTCTCCTGCCTTCACTCTTTATCCCTTCCCCTCCAGCTTGTCGTGTGGACCCACTTGGCCCGAGAACAGATCAGTTAGTTGTGGGTCCTGGCGGGTCAGGCCTCGCCCCTGAACACAAACTGACCAGCTGGCTTCATATCTACACTCAGGACTCTGTGTTCCCTTTCCTTCTCTGCAGACTGCTGCGCTGCCAGATTTCCGCCAGACGGAGAAGAATGCTGCTAACGAGCAAATATGGACCTAGAGCACACAAATAAACTCATATGCGGGTACAGACAGAATCATTTAAAGGTTACTTTTCAAATCAACTGGCTTTTCTTCTGTAGAATCTTTCATTAGTCCTAATTTATTAAAAAGGGGATCAAAGTATCTACATTATTGATTTGTTATGAAGGGAAACATCAAGAAAACAGACTCTGAATCATAAGGACAGATTATTAAAATATGATTAATGTCTTAGATATTTTCAGAGATGCTGTTGTTTTTTTTCCTAATTGTTTTCTACTAGCTGTTCCAACATGTCAGTGTGGGAAAGTTCTGACTATCACCCTTCAGGCCTGTGAGGAACCAGGTAGAGGAAGGACAGCTGGTAATCCTGCCACCTTGCCCCCACGAGGAGTCAGACAGTCTGTAGGCTATCAGTGCTCAATAAAGTGAATTTTTTTGCTGGCCATTCTAAACGACACATTCCTGAAGCCATGCCTGCAGGCACCACACACCCCAAAACAACACACACACACACACACACACACACACACACACACACACACACACACACACACACACACACACACACACACACACACACACACACACACACACACACACACACACACACACACACACACACACACACACACACACACACACACACACACACACACACACACACACACACACACACAAAGACAGAGGATCAGAGACATCTGAGTGACAAGACAACAAGGGTCATCTTTGGGGCATTTGCACCTTCTTTAACGCATTGTCTCAGCTGGAGCCTAATTTACATGTCAACGTTTTCGTCTAAATACTCTTAATTCCTTCAAAAGGAGCCCGACCCTTTGTTCTGTGGTGCCAGCAGACAACCTTGTTGCCTAAAATAACAATGTTTTGTTTGGTTAGTAACGTATAAAGGTAATGGGTTTCTTGACAGCTGTCAGCGTTGCTTGACAAATAGCTTACAGATAAACTCCTCCTGCCTGACAGAGTTGAAACGTCTGCGTCAACGCTATCAACGTTACACGTGGGCTGGTTAATAGTTTTAAGCTACACAAAGGTAAAAAAAAAATGATTACAAAAAAGGTATCGTTAAATCTTTGGCTCATAACACTGAACCTAGGGTTGCTCTATGCTGCATTTAATAACCCTCAACAGTTACTGGCACTCTAAAGATGAGTAAAACACCCTAAAGTAGCTTTTTTATATACATTTGTTCAACCCCTCAGCATGCCACACTCTAAGGCCATATATATAGTCCAGGAACCTTTCTTCCACCAAGCAGGATATTTTTCTGGAGTAATTTCTAGGCCACTCCAAATATTCGCTGCATTTAGCAGGATACAAACAAATGAATTTAACAACGAAATAAGGATGTTCAGTTTTTGCATAAACCAAGAACTTTTGAATCCTTTTTAGTGGAAGTATGAAACCTTTTCAACATCATAGTTCAGTCACATCAGGTTATTTTGGGGGGGTTTTTCACCTCTGAAATATTTTAAGTGATTAACATGTAGTCAGTCACAGCAGACTGCAATGGAGGGAGTAAATCTTTAAGTTAAGGTAATATTTCTTTGTTTTAAACTGTTTAAAAAAAATAAAAAAATTAATGCAATCCCTGTTGATTCTTAACAGAGTTTATAAAATAAAATAAAGAGTGTGATAAAAGTAACTTTGGCTTTTTTTAAATTAACAAACCACAAAGGGATTCTAATACAGTTTCAAAATATATATGCTATGAAATGATCACAAGTTTATGGCTGGAAGACGATGCTATAATCCTGACGCAGTGGGAGCAGCCATCATTCAGCATCGGTGACCCCCGTGTCAGAACCCAGAGTTGAAACACGTGGGCATTACGAACAAATGCCTCACATCACTATAAGGTTTTTGAGCTAGTTTCAGCATCTGAACAGGATATTTTAGATATATATACATATATTGGTGACAGTAGCGTGGGAGATGGATGGCTAGGTCTCCACATTGAATTTGTTACTTCTGCCACTCTATCTGTGATAGGGTAGGTGGATGGATCATCAGACGCTTTGTTTAAACTCTTTCATTTTTTGATGTGACCCAAAAGTGGAACAAGAGTTTGGTGTATTGAGTTATTGTCCCCAAAAGGATAAACAAAATAGTTTTGGTGAAAATAGGGTTTCGGGGGTCAGACCACTAATAAAAAAAACTGAAAATCTCCATCCGGCGTGGAACGCTTGATAAGTGTAAATGTATTAATCCTAATCAAAATTATACTAATTTGTAAAGCATTCGTTAGATAGAGAGGCAAATGAATTTGCATGAAGAGCATAAGTGAGTAACATCACGTTGATAAGACAAGCTAAAATAAACTCAACAATTTTTTTTAGCTCAAGCCGATGAAAACTGGCATTTATCTTTTATGTCGGTGAAAAACAGACACACACAGAACACAGACCAACTCCTTTGTCGGAACAAATCACTACTGAATAGACTGGCTGTACTTGTGATTGACCAACCAAGACGAATAACATACTCAGGCTCTATTTGTTTTCTTTAGAGAATACTAAGAGCGTTCACAGCTCTTTCTTCCCAGCCCTGGGCCACAAAGGCTCAGATGATTGAGTCACCAATTCTCTGAGTAATCATCGACTCATTGACGATTCTACAAAACATTCGTCTAACATATGGATTTTTTTTTTTTTAGATTGGGGTCTCAACAGGGGGATGAGCTCATACATACAGTGAAGGAAGGCAGAGGAGGAGAGACAGCTGTTTGTTAGCGCGATGGTACCATCAGACGGCATGGGCTTCTCCCAGAGGAGACATTGCCAGGGTATTTCTTTCGCTTCACGTCACCCCGGTGGAACTGGAAAGCTTTCATACGGTTGGAGAAGCCAATTTGAAACTCGACGACACGTTTGCACTTGCTCACTTCACACTTGCACTAGTGCAGCCAGTTGACTTGGCAAAAAAATAAAAATTGAATTAAATAAAATGGCAGCATGAATCAGATACATGAGCACTTCAGCTTCAGGTTCAAGTGCATGAGGGTGCTACATGTGAAGGACACAGCAGGGTTATAACATGTATCATTCTATAAATTTATGGTTCATTGCTGCATTAATGCTTGAAGGTGCTGACTGGGAGGTAGACAGGGAAGCCACATCGACTTATGGCAGCACACCGGCGAGAGAGACAAATGCCTCGCAGCCCGCCGCCGAGTATAGAACATGAAACACATGATGAAACATGCAATTAAGAGCCTCTGTGCTGGTGGGGAGTGCTGTGTGGAGACCCCCGGTTATATATTCCCTCACTGATTAATGGAGGAGCTTTGGGAGGGGAGCGGTTGTCAAACCCGCCAGGAGTGTAGGGTAACGAGCAGCGGTGGCAGATTTATGTCCCCTCCCCGCCCTTCTCCCTACAATCTTATGTGTCCATGACAAAGTGCCCCCCGAGCTCCCCCATCCCGTATCCTTGAAATGTCATTACATGTTCACATGTAGCAGGCCAGCAGAGATGGAGGGGAGATATGCATTAATGCTGATGAGAACTGGGCCCTGGCCTTTTGTCTCGGGTCTCGGTGGCAGTTTTTATCTATTCCTTGAACCCTTCCGCGTCTAATGCTTCTTCCCCAATCATCTGTGCAGACAGAGTGGGTAGCCTGTCTTCAATTACCCCCTGCAACACGCAGAACACCTCACAGTCTTGTGGCCTGTTTACGTTACAACTGTACTGTTTCATTTATCTTTAGACAGCCTTCATTAACAAACTCCCTCTGTGCTGTGCTGTGGTGTGCTGTTATCTTACCTTCAGCCTGTCTTTAGGCAGGGCCTGGGCTCCTTTCATGATGACCTCTTGAACCCTCTCCACTGACAGGTCACTTCCAGCCTGCTCCAGACGCTGACTGAAGAATCCTATCACCTACAGTTTACACAACAGGAGGCAGACCATCAGAAACCTACGTATGCTACAGTTAGATAGGGCGATCCAGAAAATGCTTCGTGCTTGAAGTAGGGTTCAGTGTTGTATTTACGAGATGGCAATGAGTAATTTAGGTGCTAACAGCTGGCCAAGAAAAGGCTAAAACCAAACCAAATTGAGTTTTTTATATTAACATAATATTGAAAGTCATAGTGAGGAACCTCAAACAACCCCACCTAACGCTCTCATTAATGTTTGGCTGTTTCAAAACCAGGTTTTCAAGTATTTTTGTTTAATTCTAAGTATCAAAGTAAACATAAATCATTATGAATAATAGTGTAGAAAGCGTTACATTATGTTATAGATTTTTTTGTGAATACTGTAGTAACGTGAAGTACTTTTTGTATTTGTATTCAAACAAAATCATCATACTGTGAGAATCCTATACTGACCTGAGTTTGTATAAAATTAAGCACAACAAACTCCTGCATTGTGTCATTGTTACATCAAATTACAATGTTTTGGAAAAGTAAATGTAATGCTAAGCTTCCCAGGATCTTGACTATGAGAAATTATAAGCTTTTTTTTAATTAGATATACAAACATTGAGGTAATAAATATCTTCATGGAAGCACTGTTCAGTAGTTATTACTCTAATTTTTCTTGTCAATACTTTTTCAAGCCACAAAATACACAAACGCAATCAAATTAAATGTTGTTTATTGTGTTCTCCTGATTGAGGAGCCTTTAGGGCTCATTTATCACACCGCCTGGACACCAAGCTGTAAATTGTCTCTGCAGCGTGTCATGTTGTGGAGAGAAATCTGACCCCATCCAGGATACCTCGCTTGATGAAGTGGTCGATCTTGCATGTGCAGCACGAGTAATATAGTAATGTGCTACTGCTACCCCGTAGGTCTGTTACACTAGAACAGGGACATATATGAACTTACAGTGACCAACGGCTAAATCATATTTCTGCTTTTTTTTTTTTTTTGAAGAGTAAAACTAAAAATATCATAAATTTATTAGAAGCAGCTGGTACTGTCATGTATCTGCTCAATTCAAACTTTCTAAAAACATACTTCTGAAAATTGACAGTTTCGGGGGTGTATCCCCATCTGCTTTAGTCTGACTCGGATTTTAATTTGGATCTAGTAAAAATAAAATCATGAGAAAGTTAGTTTATGTCAAGTCACTGTCCAATGATCGAATCAACTTACAAACACAAACGGGGCTTTCCTACATTTGGTTGTAACATTTGAGGGTAAAAGGAAATTGAATGGGAGCCGGCAGAAAATAAATGAAAGTAACCTTAAAAACATATTTTCCTAAATTAATTTATCGATGGTCTAGTAAAAATTAAAAGCATCTGGTATTTCACTTATAAGTAAATTCATCGTTTCATAATAACAGTAATCTAGGTAGTTATATGTCAGCTGAAAAATATCTATAATTTTGTATCATAAAGCCGAAAGCAGGTAAAGCATATAAAGACACAGAACGTATATATATTTAATATGGATTGTTTCTTTTTTTTATTTATTAATCTCACACTAGACAACCTTATGTTTGAGGTGTTGCTTGAACTTAGCCAAAAATGTTGGTAATAAAGAAGGTTACGTCGCCTGGCGTCCTTAAAAAGTTTTTTCAACAATGTTTAGTAATAATTTTAGTGCAAGGAAACTTTTGAAAGTGAAAAAAAAAACATTATTCTGGAATTAAAATAATTTTGAAAACTTAACTGTACGCATAAATATATAGTTAATATACACAATAAACAGCCTGCAACAATGTACTATTGGAGAGGGAATAATATGAATTAAGCTTTAAATTCAGCTAAAGTTATTAAATCCAATTTTGTTTTATGACAGAGGATAAAAGCCTGATGTCCCAAACTGGCAACCCTAAGAGTTAACTTAACCTGTTTATTTGGTAACATTGGGTGGTAAAATTCCTGTTCCAGTGTGTTTTGATTCTTAAACATTAGTGTGCTATAGGGGGGCCAGATTGTGATATATTTGGCACCATATAATAAAGATAATTAGCTGGAAACTGTGAAAAACAACAGGTTAAAATGTTAAATGCAAAATTTTGTACAAATGCAATTTTTGTTCAGTGGAAGATGATTCAACACATGTCTTAAACATTTTCTGTAAATCGAGTATAAAAAAAAAAATTTCGGCTAGGCCTAAATTATTTCTTGCCATTTGGGGTTCACACTCAAAGCAGGGCAAGTTTGTACTGTGCAGGATTTCCCCAGGCAAAATTTTATGAACATTAAAAAAATATATCTTTTACCAAAATTGTTTTTGCACCCTCTTTGTCACCAGTAGCAAAAAAGAGAAAAATCTACTCACAGACAAAATTTTCTCTGCTCAGACTCAACAGTTTCTTTATAAAACTCTACACCACTGCAGCACATAAGCAGGATGAGTGTGATGGGTCTCAATCTAATACTAATCTTTTCATTAACTCTGAAGACCTCTCATACAGGCTTAATTTAGAATAGCAAGGAAGCAGCCCCTCATCCTGGATCTCATGCTAGCACTCATGAATTTGCAAGCAGGAGGGAAAAAAAGTTTCAGAGAATAGCCTGAGGGAAGTGATCTGAAAAGAGGGTTCCTAGCAGGCGTGCCTCCCTCATACTTATGGATAGCATCAAACCCCAGGGTGTGCAGCAACCACATGCAGATTGAGCAAAGCTTCGCTTCCTTGCATCGACGGCTGCCACTCTTATAAGACATTGCTCTGGTTTTATGTTCTTCATCCTTGATTTATCCACATTTTTTGCAGCCAAAGCCTCTCAACACACAAGGACTGATTAATTCAGTGAGTTTTTAGAAGGATTTTCATGCCCCAGGCTCCATGTTACTGATGCAGTTGGCACAGGATTTAATTTTAGAGAGGTTGTGGACTTAAATAAATCTCACTGGGATTTTAGTTAAAACATACACTTTGGTTTTTCGGATGATGGACTGAACATAGATCAGCAAGATGTCTGATGCGTGCAGCCGGAGAATTAATTGCAACTATTAGCTACATAGGGGACTTTCGAATGTAATTAGTTGCAATGGGTTTCTTTCAGGGTATTGGAGTAAAGGAGGCCAAACGTGGACACCAGGCTCTGATTTTCACTTGATAATTGTGTACTCTGTGTTCGTCAGTTACATGAAAACATAAAATACAGGGACATTTATGGTTATAATGTGATTATAGGATGACTTTCAGTAACTGACCGTGTCGAGGTTCTGCATGACGTCCTGGAAGGATGGGTGAGACCTGAACTGCTCGAAGAGCTCCCTCTTGTAGAGCAACCCATACACCAGGTTGGGATTGTGGTGCAGGGAGTTGCAGAGGCAGGAGTTGATGATTTCCAGCATCATGCGGATCACCTCCTCAATAACATTCAGGTCCTGGGCCTTGTGCAGGAAATGGGGAGGATGTAAAGGTTAATTGGTTTCACAATACAGTGATTTTACTTCATTATTGTGTCTTTAAAAGGTTGTTTTTTTCTGTGAAGGGTGGGTGAGAAAAAGTTAAAAGAAAATGGCAGAGGGGGGTTGAGAAGAATGAGGATAAAGACGGAGGAATGTCAGCTTAGAAGTAAGATTAGTCTGAGGCAGGAACAGGGAGGTGATCTTATAAGGCACAGGTCACAACATTATAGGCTTTCCAATGGGGGACTGAGAAGTGTCACTAATGATGGGTGACAGTAAAGGAGAGGCGGGTGAGAACAAGAGAAGAAAAAAAGCATGGAGCTAAGTGGATGACTCAGTGAGATTATTTACAAAGTTCCTCAAGCAAAGCAGGCTTGTAGCCAAAAATCAGGACAACCAAGGAAGTTCAAGAATACAGATACAGCCAAAAGGAACGACACAACTAAGAAAGTAACAGTCATGTTGACATGGTTTTTTTTTTTACTGTGTTTTATTTGTTTTGATACAGATTTAAAAGGTTGAAAACTTGAATCGTTATTGTAGCTTTCCTTGGTTTATACACATATTAGTTTTTCCATTTGTTTTCTTAACACCAAGTAACTTCAAGCACAACACATTTACAGAGTTTGTTTTTGTTTTTAACATGAAACACCTTGATTTCAGCAACCTTCCAATAATCAACCTTCATTTCAAAATGTTAAAAATTGTAGACGGATTACTCTGCAGTAACACATATTACGAAAACCAAAGTTTGCACTTTATTTGTTTGTGAAAACATCAAAGAAATAGATTTATTAGGACTTTGTTTGGCGTATAAAAAGTAGTTGTTTTAAAAATTGAGTTTACACAGTTTAAAACAGTGTTATAAAAAAAAGCCTACAGACCAAAACACTTTATTAAAGTAACTTAAAGGAATATTTTGTTTTTGAAAAAGGAAATTGACTATTTTATATTCCAAATAATCACTTCAAAACACTTTTTTTATCCAATACATCATTTATAATATCTTAAACTTATTACGAGATACAAGTTAGTTGTATAGAAATTCTACATATAGACAGAGATATGATGTAACCTGAGCATTTATGTTATGAATTTTTGTTTTATCAGAGCAAAGCCAATATAGTCAAAAGCTATAGCTTCTGTTATAATATATATATATATATATATATATATATATATATATATATATATATATATATATATATATATATATATATATATATATATATATAGGACTGCGATGACACCACTGATTGGAGCGTGCTGCTTTACCCACACGGACTAATTGAATGTATGGATGTTGCTGTTCCCACAAGAACTGTATGCTGCTTCCCAAACAACAAACCCTGGATTACCAGTGACGCCAAGGACCTCCTCAACAAAAAGAAGAGGGCGTTCAAAGATGGAAACTGGACAGAGCTGAAATGCGTACAGGGGGACTCAAGGTTCGTCTTAAAGAGGCCAAGGAGTCCTACAGGAAAAAGGTGGAAAGAAAGCTACAAGACAGCAACATGAACGAAGTATGGGGAGCGATTAAAACCATCACTGGCAGCAAGAACAACAGCGGCAGCTCAGCAGATGGGTGTGTGGACAGAGCAAACCAGTTTAACAACTTCTACAACAGGTTTGACTGTCCTGCTCCATTGCCTACACCATCCTTGTCACAATCACCCTCACCTCCATCGTCTTCGTCATCATTAACACCATCATCTTCATCACCATCACCTCCACCATCTTCATCATCATCATCATCATCGCCACACTCACATCCACCACCTCTGCCATCATCACTTGCAGCTCTACCATTTCCATCATCATCTCCCCCAACCTTCACTGCAGACCAAGTCAGGAGACAGCTGAGGAGATTAGACCCCAAGAAGGCGGCTGGCCCGGACAAGGTGTGTACCAGAATGCTTAAGGCATGTGCTGCCCAGCTGGGGGAGCCCCTCCAACATGTCTTCAACCTGAGTCTACGTGTCGGGATGGTTCCTGCCACGTGGAAGACAACCCGCCTCATTCCAGTTCCCAAGAAGGCACACCCAAAGGAGCTGAATGACTACAGGCCAGTTGCTCTGACATCTCACGTGATGAAAACCTTGGAGCGACTGCTGCTGAACCACCTCAGACCTCAGGTCCACCATGCTGGGGACCCACTGCAGTTTGCGTACCGGGAGAAGGTGGGAGTGGAGGATGCCATCCTCTATCTTCTGCACAGAGCTCACTCTCATCTGGACAAGGGAGTGGTGCTGTGAGGGTGATGTTCTTTGAGTTCTCCAGTGCCTTCAACACCATTCAGCCCCTCCTACAGAGAGACAAGCTGATGAAGATGGAGGTGGACATGCATCTGATAACGTGGATCACCGACTACCTGACTGAGAGACCACAACATGTCAGGATCAGTGACTGCTCCTCTGATGCAGTGATCAGCAGCACAGGAGCACCACAGGGGACTGTTGTCTCTCCAATCCTGTTTGCACTGTACACATCAGACTTCAGGTTCAACTCGGAGTTATGCCACATGCAGAAGTTCTCTGACGACACTGCAATCATGGGGTGTGTGCGTAACGGTCAGGAGAAAGAATACAAAAGCCTGATTGAGGATTTTGTGGAGTGGTGCTATACGAACCCTCTGAAGCTGAACATCACCTAAAACCAAGGAGATGTGTATAGACTTCAGAAGGTCCAGGCCCACTCAGCAGCCCGTCTCCATCAAGGAGATCAATGTGGAGGTGGTCAGGTTCTACAAATACCTTGGCGTGCACCTGGATTAAAGGCTGGACTGGTCAGTTAACACTGACTCCGTCTACAAGAAGGCACAGAGCAGACTGACCTCCGTCAGGGGGCTCGGGTCCTTCAGAATTTGCCAGAAACTCCTGCTGATGTTATAACAGTCTGTGGTAGCCAGTGTGATTTTTTACGCTGTAGCGTGTTGGGGAAGCACCATCTGCAGGAGGGATGCTGGACGGCTTGACAGGCTGGTGAGTAAAGTTGGTTCTTTGCTGGGACATGAGCTGGAGTCCTAGCAAGCTGCTGAACATCATGGACAATGTTCACCATCCTCTCCACAGCACAATCACCAAGCAGAGGAGCTCATTCAGCAGCATTTCCCAGTCTACGGACAGACTCAGGAAGTCTTTTGTCTCTCAGGCCATAAGACTGTTCATCTCCTCCCAGTACAGCAAAGGGAGGACTCTGTGACACTCTTTAATTACAGTCAATCATTTTTACATACTTTGCACTGTCCAAATTATTTTTTATCAGTATGGTCTATATCAGTCACCTTCTCAATATGCACAGCAAATGGTTTACCACTACCTCCATTACACAGACTCTAAAGTACTCTATTTTTTATACATAGCAAAGACATTTTTATACATAGCACAGACTTTTTTAACTTTACACAGTCACTTAAGGACTTCATTTCTGTTTTTTCCACATTTTTATATTTTGACCCTTTATGTTGTAGATTTGTATTTATTGTCTTATCTTGTGCTTCTTTTGTGATGTCTGTGTGCTTTGTATGTCTGCTGCTGGATGCCTTGAACTTTCCCCTGGGATCAATAAAGTATCTATCTATCTATCTATCTATCTATCTATCTATCTATCTATCTATCTAATAAATTTATTCCGTTTTATTAACCAATCAAATGCATTTAATCAACCAAAGTAACTTCTAGCTTCTCCTCGGCCCTCTAAATTGTTTCTATTTTTATTCACATTTAATCCATTTATGTAATCATCTGTGTGATTTTTCTAATTATGAATCAAGCTTATTTTACTCGTCTGCATTTTTGAGTTCGTCTGATTCTTTTTTCCCCCTCTGATTTTCAAAACATGATTCTTCAATTTTTGTTTTGTTTTAATGATCTGACGCTTTTCTGGATGTACCTTGATTTATCCTTTACTTAATTATGTTTTTTCCCTTGAAGATTTTTCACATTTTGGACATGGGTGACTGGGAACAAACATGTCTTACCACACACACTTGGTGTTGAATTGCATTCTCAAAAAAAAAAAAAAAAAAAAAGTATCGTAATCCTTCCTTCTGTTTCAACAGAGGGCTTTTACATAGGGTTATAATTTCCTGTCACAACAGTAGTGCAGTAACTTACTAGGGTAGGTAGCATAATATTTACATATTGAGAAAGATGTTTGGTTCACACCTACAAAATGCAAGGTGAGTGCTATCTATGGCCATAAAAGAATTATTCTTGATTAATTTTTCAAAATAAAAACAAAACATAAACAAGAATAAAAATATGGTGCCTATGAAACTGAATTTACAGAAAGAAAAACAAAACATATACCAATGCAAAACACTCAAGAAGCACAAACGCTGTTTGTTTATCGTAACCCAAACAAAGAGTCTTTGATTAAATAATTTATGTTAGCCCGGATTTAGAGCTTAATTAGGGTGATCAGTTCATTATCCTAATACCAACCTTTGACCAACGTAAGACAGCTGGAAGCTTTTAAAAAACGAACCTCTTGAGAAAATCAGTCAATCTTCAATGGAAATCTTTGCAAGCTGTTTACCCACATGAGACAATCTGCTCTAAAAGAAGACCTTTTGGCTTGGGGAATAAAGATTATATCTCATCCTTTAGTTACTGTATTCATAACAATGCGTCTGCAAGCCAGACAGACGCCACCATGACAAGATAAGGTCTTGTCTGGCATGATCATGGTGGCACAAAAAATGCAAAGACCGTGGGAAAGTAAAATAATAAAAAAAAAAACTACACAAACGGATAGGAATTGACAAATGAAGTTCAGGAGAAGATTACGAATTTCTTTGAAATAAGACAACCGTTGGAAAAACAATTGCATGCATGTACAGTACTGCAAAGAAAACCATCATTTCATCCAGTACAAAACCGCCTACAAAAAATGTACATACAAAAAAATTATTATAGAGACAGAAATTCAACAGCTGTTACAATGTTTAAAGCCTTTGTATTTAAAAAAGATATTTGAAGGTTGTACATCGTTAATATTGGGTGAGATCAAAAAGATGGAAAGTTATAAAACATATTTTATTCTCCAAACGAATGTATATACAACAAATAAGTCTGCACATCAGTATATTTATACATTTTTTAGTAAGAAGATTAAATAAACTTTCTATTGGCGTTCTCTCTGATTAGATCAAATAATAAAATGATTGTTCTCTGTTAGAAGATATATTTTTACTTTAAAGATTTTAGCACCCTTTTTTCTCACAGTATTCTAAAAGTTGAAGGTGTTACATGGTAATCACACGGCGATATATACACATTAAAGCAGTTGCAGGGCGCCAGTGAACCCTGAGGAGTTTTGTTTCAATGTGCGCTCATGCTTCGAGTTTTCAAATGGGTTTCAAACAACGTCATATTAGGGCTGTTGAAGTTAGAGGGTAAAGCTCTCAAAAATCCTATCAGCAGAAATAACTTGGAAAAAAGATCCAACAGAGGTGAAATTCAACCAAGCTAATGTCTAAATAACAATTCAGTGATTGAATGTCTCTCTTATGTTACCGAAGAACACCAAGAGACCCGTTCATGTCCCGTTTGTATCCTGCTCATATAACTGGCCTATCTGTTCCCTGGCACACGTCCCACTTGCATCTTCCCCATTTATCAGGAGCATCCTGGCACCGCTCTCAGCCCTATGAGTGGGTTGGGTCAGCCGTTTGATTTAGGAAGACACATTTTAAACCTGAAACTACAGTTTGATTAACAGGAAGTGATGTGTTCAACTGTATTTTCTTATGTGGTTAAGCATCACTTCCAACTTCAGAACTGGTATAATGCTGCAAACGTTGAGTGAAACGCCATGAACAGTTCAGAGTTAAAAAGTTTGCTAGCTCAACGGCTAAGCAGAGGCTGAGAGGAGAAAACACAGTCAAAAAGATCACAGGAGTCAAGAATATTGTAAGCAGCTTAGCCTAATGCAGTGTTTTTTTTTCATGAAATCGGTCTAATGGACGACTAAACACATAGCAACATAGTATGTGAATGCTTTCTGTGATGATCCCGGATCTTCAGACAGCTGGTATTGAAATGGACTACTGTGACGGTTAATATATGGTTAAGTATAAAGAGAGTGCCGTTTATGTAAACAAGATTAAGAGTTAAATGGGTCAGAGTGAAAATGAACCACCATACCATAGTAGTCGGTATCTAATGATGCATGTAAACATATCTAATATTAAAAGAAACACAAGACAAGTGAATTTTCAACTACAGTAACTTTCCAGCAAAGCGTAGGCATCCAATTACTGTCACGTAGACATCACCACGCCTCAGTCTTAGAGCATTTTGTAAAACATCAAAGTTATGACATATTTTTACAAATGGCTACTAGAACAAACAGTCCAATCACAGGAGATCAATGGACAATTTGTGTTCTGTTTTTTTTGTGTGTTTATTTTGCCTAGAATAATAGGTTGAAGCAGATTAAAACGTATCATCGCCTAAACAGAGATGCTGAAAGCTAAAATTTATTATCGCGACTGGTCAACTTTAACAATCCTTCAACAACATTTAGTTATTAATAGACTTCGTTTTATGTTCACATCTATTGGCTTTTTCTTTTTTCACTTTTTTATAGATCTTCTAGACAGCGCACTTAAGTTAAACATTAAAACTACAAATGATAAAGTTTACTTGTGCTCTATTAGAAGCATTGCAACTCTATCACAATCTATTTACAAGACAGGGTAATTGTATTTCAAGAGTTCTTCCATCTAAAGAGATTCAAATGAATCTCTTCAGAAAAGAAAAGCATCTCTTGCAAAACCAGTGGACAAGGTTTGATTTGCACACACACGCACACAAAAAAGAAAAGAAAAACATTATTATTTTGATGACCTGTTTTGACTGAGGCTTTGGCGATAGCATATTCAAATAGGAACCTGGCAAGACTGCCGCAACAACCCGATGGTAAACTGAGATTCCAGCTCCAATCTGGGTTATCCATCTGTAACAGGGCAGCATGTGGTAGCATTTTTTATTCCATCATGTGCGCCCGGCTCGAAAACTAGTCCTTATCTTATAAATAACTTAGCTTGCTGTGTGGCTTTTTTTCCCCAACATCACACACTATCAGCCTTTCAAAAGTAGCCAGGGGATTAGGGTAATTGTAAATAACAGCATTCTGTTGTGCATAGACCGTGAATTAGGCTTACGACACAGATGCCATAATGTATTGCATTGATTTCCACAAACCTGTGAAGGTGTTTGAAGGTTTCCTATGCTAGACATCAGGAGGCGGGGGGGGGGGGGCAGCCAGCCATAATGAGGACTGATTGTGTGTCTGGAGGCAGAGGTGGCTCTCCCTCCTCGACACCGCTGCCTAGCTAGACCTGCTCTCCTCTGTTCTGCACTGGCAGGCCATAATTAGACAGAACGCAGGCACACATATGGGAGACAACTGAGAAGAAGGAAGAGGAGGCAGAAGAAATGAAGACAGCGACCAAAATGGGAACGTACAAGATGAGGGGCGGAGGTGGGGGTGGGAGTTGATGGAGATGAAATGAACGCGACAAGGAGGAGACAAAAGCAGGAGAGGAAGGCAAGAGTAGGAGTGTGGGATGCCTGGTGTGTTTGTTCTCTAGCTCAGCACCCAGCTTAATGAGATTAGTCTGGCAGGGGAAAAAATGCCACACTGGGGAATTCAGGTCACATGAAAATAGGCTAGCTAGACGTCTGCCTGGCCCTGCGTGTGTGTTTGTCAAGAGGATAAGATTAAGAGGTCCGTGGTCTACTTGAAACCCAGACCGGATATAAATATGCTGGCTGCTCCTCCTTCTCCTCTCCAACTTTCCAATCTGTTCCTGTGCATTTTCTTAAATATCCTAAAAGAGCCAAACGATCCATTCAGTTCCTGTCTGTTAACTTTGCTTTTTTTAATTCTCTTTCTTCAAAGTCCTCAATTTTCTTACTTGGCTGCAGTCAGAATAAAATAGCCCTCAGACATGTCTCATCATTTCTCAATGATCCGGTCTGGTATTACTTGTTTCGGGGAGTCTACGTATGTTAGTTACCAGGAACAATGACTCCGTCTGCCTAACAAGCAGCGCCCAAACCTCTTCTGTCTGCAGGTGGTTTCGATTTTTTGTGAAACATCTAATAACTGCAATGACAAGGCGACGGATGTGATCAACATCGCTGTGTGTTTTCTTAGCAGACAATACGTGTTTGCTTGGGAATCCTCGTGCATGAGGACACAGTGTTTACAGACAGACATGCAAATCCCTGTAAAGTAGGAGCTGGCATCATTAAACCAATAGCTTAGAGATTCCCTGGTTGGCCACACTCTTCAAGCTGTTGCAGGGCAGATAAAGCAGACATATTAGGAAAGAAGACTGATGTAGCTAAAAAAAATGCTGTTTGAAGAGGAAAAACAGAAAGAAAAGAGTGAAAAAAATGCCACATGGACATCCAGAGGGTCAGAGCGGCCGAGCTGCAGCTACCCTGTTGTTTGAAAGTTGTTGTTTTTTTTGTTTTTTTTTTGTTTTAATGGGTCATTGTCTGACGTGCATTATGGCCCAACAACTATGTCATAATCGCACCATTGTGTGAAGCACCGTGCCCAGGTCAGCCTCTCATTACCCCATAGTCTCATACACGACGCACAAATCTGCCTTTGTTGCACACGCAACGAGACTGAGCCAAGAGGCGGCGTCTGGTAGGACAGCATCACACTGAACCGATCCGGGTCTAGGATCGTGTCATTTTTTCGCCTGCACAGACTCTGCATCACTGTCTGAAGAGAGAAGTTTGAGCACATTAACAGGAAGAGACCTCATTTTCACTTTGTGGCAGTCCTCTTGTTGGCTGAGCGTTGAGTGATGGAGGACAAAAAAACAACAACAAAAAACAGCAGTGTGGTTGGAGATAAAAAAGATGACGCCAACTGCTGCAGGAGAACTCTGGGAGAAAAGTGGGCAGTGCTAATTGATCAGAAAGAAGCTGTGCTGTGTTTGCTGTGCTCCGGTCCTTAAAAAGACCGGGGCACAGCAGGGCAGCTCTAATTATCGTTTGGAAGGAGCTAATCATTAGAACCCAACACGCTGTCTGCAAGAGTGGCTCACCCCATTGCAGGAATAGATGCAGAGATCCAGACAAGAGACGGTCGGAGGGGGACGGATACATTTTTGATTAAAATAGGAAAGCAGGTGATGAGCATAGTAGGTTAGCTCAGATTCTCGTTGCCTTAATGAGAACTACAAAAACAAGACTTTTGAGATGAAAAGAGGACATAATATTAGCCTTTCAGCTGATATTTTAAATATTAGACATTTACAAATAAATCCCTGTTTTATAGAATAACTAAGGAAAGTCTTAAACCTTCAAACGTTCAACACATAATATACACAAAAAGTGTTTTCATGTACTGTTGTCCTAAAGAGCTGGTGCCTAGTGTGACGTACATGATTCCCCCTGTTTAAAAGTTGATGCTATAACATTGAGCTGAATTGCGGTCAAAATCAGCTCCAATAGAGCAGGGAAATATTTTAAACCTGCAGCGCCTTCACCCTCAAGGAGCTTAATGCCCCATGGGTTAGGGTGATAGCACAGAGGCCTTCAAAATACTCTTTGGCGATAACAGGAAGTAGCCTTTAAAGTTATTTAATTATCTCTCTTTAAGTTATTTTCATTTAGACAGTCCAGAAGTCTCTGTCTGCACTATAAGATTGTGGTTAATTCACTGAATGATTGAGACAGGCTCAACATCAAAATGTAGCTGTAAATATAACAGGGCAATTTAACCTTCCTATCGCACTCAATCACTGTTCCTTTCAGCAAAGCAATTTATGAAAGGTTCATGCAGACTCCTTTTTTTTGCACACTAGGCATTCAATATTTTCTATAGCCATGAGAATTAGATCAAATCCATGCAGAGAATGCAAAGTATCTTTAATAATCCCAGACTAGTATACAGTGGACCCCAGCCGATTTTGCGGTCCAATACTAAGATATTTCTTATGCAATGTAACGATTATTTTATTAAGCACATCTAAAAGATTACACGGAAAATGCCCCTTTGAAAGCTGAAGTATTCATGGATTTCAGCTATTTATATTTATTGTATAAGATCCACATTTGTGAGAGACCTAAATTGAACTCAACTTGGAAATCAACTTGGACAATTTCTAGTAATTTCATATCCAGACTGCACTGGTCTGATCAAAGGGTGCAAAAGGACAAATGATGAGAATTGTATATTTTATCAAGATTTGTTAACAACGTTAGATATAGATAAAAATATGGGAGGTTTTTTTTCTGTCCACTGTAGCTACATGCATGCTCAGTATAAGGGGTTGCTGCAAAGCCATTGACACAAGGCAACTGTCCGTCTCTTCATGCTGGTCCGGGAGTCAATGGCCTTGCTTTACTAAGTTTCTTTATGTAAAAAAACAAACAAAAAAAACTTTTAAACTAACTTAAATAATGAACTGAACATGACTGTTTTTCAAAAACTATACCTAATTGGAATATATCCATTAATAACCTGAATAGACTTGTGTGTCGAGACTACATGTGTTACGAATTGGTGCTGTATTAAAAAAAACTGTAATACATATAAACGCTAGCAACACTCACTGTAACTCTTTATAAAAACAGACCAACACCAGCTAAACGAGCTTACGCGGGACCAGCTCTTAGACGTGCTTGCGGACATCTTCAACGCCTCCCTCATCCAGGCAGCTGTCCCCAACTGCATGAAGACCGCCACCATCATCCCGGGCCCCAAGAGCTCCGCAGTGACAGCTCTGAATGACTATGACTATATCAGACCCACATCAAAGCCAACATCAGCGTCACTGTTGATCCACACCAGTACGCATACAGGAAAAATCGATCCACAGAGGACGCCATTTCCTCCGTGGTCCACACTGCCCCCTCACCCACTTGGAGCAGAAGGTTTCATATGTTCGTATGCTGTTTGTGGACTTCACCTCCGCGTTCAACACCATGATTCCTCAGACCCTGATAAACAAACTGTCCTCACTTGGTCTGAGCTCTTCCATCTGCAACTGGGTCCTGGACTTCCTGACCAACAGGCCGCAGTCTGTGAATATTCACAACATCTCCTCCCCTACCATTACCCTGAGCACTGGCTCCCCTCAGGGCTGTGTGTTGAGCCCCCTCCTGTTCACAATGCTCACATATGACTGCTCGCCTATCCATCCAGGCTGTCATATTGTTAAGTTTGCGGACGACACAGCAGTGGTTGGATGCATCACAAACAGTGATGAGTCCAGCTACAAGCAGGAGGTGGAACACCTGGAGGGCTGGTGCAGAGATAACAATCTCTGCATTAATGAAAAGAAAACCAAGGAGATTATTGTGGACTTCAGAAGGGGCAAGCATGCCCACCTACCCGTGCACATGGGAGGAACTGCAGTGGAAGTGGTCAACAGCTACAGGTACTTGGGTGGGCACCTGAGTAACAACCTCACCTGGAGCAACAACACTTCCATTCTGGTCAGGAAGGCACACCAGCGGCTCTACTTCCTCAGGAGGTTGAGAAGAGCTGGACTTGGGAGCTCAGTCCTCACCTCCTTCTACAGATGTGTGGTGGAGAGCGTACTGGGCTCCAGCATCAACGTGTGGCATGAAAGCTCTGCAGAGAGTGGTGAAGGCTGCACAGAGGACTGTTGGAGTCAGCCTCCCCACCACCACAGACATTTATACCTCCAGAAGCAGGAAGAGGGCCTCCGGCATCATGAAGGATCTCACCCACCCAGCACACTCACTTTTTGTCCCGCTTCCCTCAGGCAGGAAGCTACGGAGCATAAAGTGCAAAACCACCAGACTGAGAAACAGATTCATTCCTGAAGCTGTGAGACTCTCAAAAAAACGCAAGGACAATTACAAATGAAAAATAACCAACAAAAAAAACTTTCTCATTTAACCAGCACTGTTCACTTTAATATCACACTTTAAAATGTCACTTTAAAATGTCACTTTATTAACCAACCATGCTGCTACAGCAAATATTCCACTCCGAATTTTCATTGCTGCTATGTCCGAAGTCCCATATTGTAGATTTTGTGTAGTCAAAATCCTATACTCTTATATTTCTTTATATTTTATTATATTATTCTTATTTTGTAGCTATTTTAAAATTGTTCTCAGGGTGTAAACTGGACCGTGGGATTAGAATTTCGTCCCACCTCATGTACCACATGTGATGTGATGACAAATAAAATAGCTTGATTCCTTGATTCCTATTGAAGCATTTGAGTCAAATGTGTTTCTGTGGCAAATTCTAGAAAAAAGTTGAAGGCTATTACAAAAGCACAAACATGACCTTTTAAAAAAACTAAAAAAAAACTGTTCCTCTCTATCTTAGTCTGCGTAGCAACAAAGTTCCCCAAAACAATCTCGGCTCAACTGTAAACTATAGCAGCTTTAATGCAAGGCAAATGGCTTTTGCAAAAAAATAATTGCTTATCCTCGTAGAAAAGTGGCAGAATCCTAAAAGCTCAGATAATAAACAGAAGGCATAATGTTTATTATCTGTTGATAAATCCTCTGGCTCTGCTGTTCCCCTTAAACAAGTGGACTGGTGCCACAAAGCTAATGCATGCGTCAACTCTGGCTATTAAAAAGAGATCACAGATTGTGACTCAACCAGGACTCATAAACACATAGGCTGGGTGGTCCATGTCGCTGCTGGCAGTGTTTGTGTGCGTGTGTGTAAGCTTGCAGGATCTTTCCCAGAAATGTGCAGCAGTAAACAGACAGAAGAGGCAGAGAAGTAACACAACCATTATGACTAGCTGGGAGCATAAACAGAAACACAATGCAATCCAATATAGAGGGCACGTCTTTCCTTTAATGTTTGCTTGTATGTTTAAGTTTGTTCTGTGATCTGACGGGGGGGCCCTGAAAGCTCCTCTGCTTTGACCGAGACCCCCTCCATGATGTTCCCTGGGGGCCTTCAGGCCCTAAACTCTTCACTCTGTCTCTTCTGATGCTAACCAGATCCAGTGGCACCTACAGGTTCAGAGACAGAGGGGTGTGTCCAGACTGTGTATATGTAAGAGAGAGAGACCCGAGATTTTTAGAGGCGAGCCGAGAGCGCCCCGCTTTAAGCCAACGCTTAGAGCGTTTCGGGAAGTTTTTTTTTTTTTTTTTTCATATCCTCCTCTCAGACTCTCCCTCGTAAAGACAGCAATTACATGTTCAGGACAAGCCCACATTAAACAAACATTAGTTTTCTCTGCAGAGCCAGACTCAGCCAAATTACATTGTTTCCAGATGCCTGTCACAAAAACACATTTACATCCACCCTGAATCCTCCTCCAATCCCTTCCCTCTCTGCTCCGCCTGCCAGCTTCTCCTGTTTCAATTGTTCTTTCCTCCTCACATTTTGACCTCTTTTATCTCTCTCCGTAGTTCCCTAAACTTCCACACCTCTTAAGTTCAGGCGCGGCTTCGAGAACCGCTCCAGCGGCATCTGTTTTCAATTACGCAATTATGAGAAGAGCGCTGCAAAGGAGGATACAAAGGAGCTGGTATAATGAGACAAGAGGAGCTTCCGTGATGTGTCACATCTTCCCAAAAAAATGATCAGCCTCAGTAGGAGTCATTAAAATTGCTCAGATAAGCGACATTATGCATGTAGTTTCATAAAACTCTTACCAACAATAAGACTAAAAGAACAGTGATAAACACAACTAATTTTTTACTTATTTTATAAAGTTCAAAATAGAAAATAGTATTCAAGTACAATCCTGCTTATCTGACATTTACAAAATAGCTGTGCCAAGTGACAAATGTTTCAGTTCTGTAATATTCAACTCTTTTCTAAGAAGCATCAAATTGTTGATTTTGTTAAGGGGTATTATGCAAGATGTAGTTTTTGAGATTTTTATTACGTTATGATGTCACTCCCTCATTAAAATCATGCTCTCGAGTGTAGCTTTCACTCATTCATACATGTTTCCGTAATCTTTGGCAGCCCTTAAGGGGCGCCCAAATGCATTGAGAGTGGGCAGAGCTCCCACCTGCCTCTCCACGCAACCTCTTCAGACTAGTGGAAGCAGCACTTAGTAACATTTTTGAGCAAAGATCCAGTGGAACTGGTAAAATCAATTTCATATATAGACGACAAGGACAACCAGTGTTTACACCACTATGTTTTATGGTGGGGATTAGGAAAGTACAACACAAATGTAAAAGTTTTTGGTCATACTATTTTGAGTTGGTATTGTGGACATACGACTAAGAAACTGCCTTTTTTTTGTTGGTACAACACAACGTAACAAGGTTCCAGGGTGTAAACACTTCTGTAAGATCCTGTGTTTATGTTTGCCGTAAGTGTGCGCACATGCTCTGAAGCCAAACAAGGCCAGTTACTTTTCATCAGAAGATGTCAATATGCCTCTAGAGGAAGAGAGTAGACATGGGAACCAATGTCACATATAGTTGGTGTAGACTAAGCTGAAGCCGAAGGATAACAGCAGTATCAAAAGGACTTGGTCGACCCTTTTCTGGGTCTGTGACCCAGACTGGATGTCAGACGCTTTTCAAGGAAAAGGCAACCCTTGCAAAATTCCCATGAAATATGCTGAACATTTGCCACACACCCTTGAGCAACACAGTGAATCTCTGACATATGCAGCAGAGCTGTTGAGTGGGTGACCCTCTACTTTGACTTTCTGCTCCATGTTCATAATGTTGCCTCATCTCTCTCCTGCGAGAGGATCGGACTAAACTGATACCTTAAACACAGTCAAAATTGTTTCCCAGCCATAAACAGTAATGAATATTGTGAGTATGCGATTAAAACTGCATTAAAACAAGCCCTTAAGGAATGAGATGTCTCAACATAGCTGGTAATTGCATTACAAGAACTTGTGTGTTTCAATGTGTGCGCCAACATGCTTTGTTTTGGGTTTTTTTTTTTTTGTAGAGAGCCTCATCAGACAGACACTGCACGGTTGGAAGAGCAATCACATAAAGTCATGTTTCCCCAAAACCTGAAGGCATCTAACAGGAACACCACCAACAGAAAACAAATGTGACCACTCACGCACATAAGATTTATGAAAATTGAACAGGACAGCCAGACAGAGGAACCTGAAGGCAGGAGTCTGGTAAAAAAAAAAAGGTTGATATCTGTCAATAGTCATTAGAAAAGCCTCATCGGTTCTGTTCAATGTTGATAGAAAAAATAAATCATCTACTTGTTTGTAAGTATTTTGACATAAATGTATCTAATTGGCTTGACAGCAGTGACAGCAACTTGATTTATACACTACATAACATATTATAAGCTGTCCTGAAGGCAGACCACTTTATTGGACCAGTTAATTGTTTAAAAAGAAATAACATGTAACAATTATGCTAAATATAATACTCTACGATTTATTTAGCCATGGACTTGTGTTGCACAATATTAGGAGCGCATATAACAGGAATAGCAGGATATTTATGAAAATGTTAGATTTTTTTAAGAGCATTAATTATTTAAGTCAATTATTTGTTTCAGTTATCCTCACAGATACACCGATATAGTTTTAGTATGATTTGATATCAGAGAGGGTGGAAAAAATAGGTGCCTTTTTATAGTTCTTTTCTCGTAAAACTAAGACATGGGAAGGAAATCACTCTCTAAATTAGGCTTCTCCGGTTAGAAGTTACAAAAATAACTGGAATATTCAGATTGTTGTATAACTGAAAAAATTGTTGCCCTACGAGCCTTTAATGATTGCAGTTCTGCAAGTCCAATGTACAAAGTTACATACTCTAAATGAGATGTTAAAAGTGGAGAAAGCTGACTTGCAAATAAACTGTTCATTCCTCTGAGCGTGGCGGCCATATTGGAGCTAAGCACAGGGTTGGATGGGGGCCGCCGGCATCAGAGATCTGTTTTCAGATGCATCCATTTTCATTTTTACCAACTTGTAATTTAAGCAGTCTGATTTCTGAGTACAAATTTAATGCACAATTACTTGCTATGCTACATTAATCGTTTGCTTGCCGGACGTGTTAACTACCACCTTAACGCCATACTTTTGTTTTACTTGTCCTTCCAATGTTTTTACTTTTAAATGTTTCAATATATAAACTGGAGACATAGGCTTAAATAAAAAAAAAATAAAAAAACACAAACAGACTATTGGCTGATGTTTAATTTTTTTCCTCAGACCTTACAAAAATTCCACACCAGTAAAGGTTTACACATGTTTGTTTCAAAATTATGTTCCTTATCCATGTAGACATAACTGAGCGGCTATTAATAAACTGAAATGAGAGGGTGAGTGTGTGTGTGTGTGTGTGTGTGTGTGTGTGTGTGTGTGTGTGTGTGTGTGTGTGTGTGTGTGTGTGT
>JAVLVB010000002.1:11589647-11611417 GCA_032876305.1 Orestias chungarensis
TTGTGCTTTTTGGAAAGCAAAGCAAATAAACTGATTGGAAAAATACAAAGAGACAGATAGACATAAGACGGAGAACTCCATCAACTGATGAAAGGTACATTCAGGTTAAGCACAAAAACAACCCGAGTAGCCATTTTTTCCCCCCAGTTTCTTTAAACCGAAAGGTGATTAATGTTGAGATAGTAGTCTTTGCACGTCTTTGAACGCCAGAAGCCTCTCTATCAACAGTCGATAACTGAGGCATAACGGTTTCCACTTCTAAATGAAACTGCTCAAAAGTGATCGTTATTAACGAGTCTTCAAACTTAAATAAAAATAACCCACTTTCTCAAATGATGGTTTTAAAATTAGAAGATTCAAAAATGTACAAATGAGGATTAATAAAAGTCGTCCTCTCAAAAACTTTCTAATCGAAAAAGTTTTTTTCCCCCCAACAAATGAAGATGTTATTTTTAGTCTGAGATTTTACTGTGTTTTGTAAGTTTGTAGGTGTGTGGACTAAAGTATATGCATGGCTTTAGGCATGACTGCAGACATGAAGCTAAATGATGGAGTGACCTTGGGCTGGAGCAGCAGATGGGGTCAACATTAACATAGAGATTTATGTCTGAAAATGTATTACATATTTTAATTTTTATTGTTGTTTAACCTTTTAAATCTGTAATACTTTTAAGGAGGAAAGATCTTTGATTAAAAAGAAAGCATTCAATGGCAAAAAAAAAAAAAAATGCAAGGGGCTGGAAAAACAAAGAGAGCTCTGATAAATCCCACTAAAGACCCATGTGTTTATCTGTCAGCACAGGAAATATACACATACAAAATGCCACAGCGGTTTTGATCCAAGAAAATTGGTCGAATAAAGGAACTGAATCACCTATGTAGGGATCTCCCTCCCATCTTCAGATCTACCATTCCATGAATTATTAGAACCATATAAAGAGCTGTTGTTCCTATTTCGAATGACAGACCACCAACCACGCTCCACCTGGTGTGTTAACACACAACACTGCTGTATGATTAGATGGCCTGTCTCCACTTCAGCATAAACTAAGACGATGATGGAAACAAATAATTTAGGGGTTGAAGAATATCAGTGAAGCAAGTTAGGCTTTTCTTTTAAAGACAACTTAGTCCTCCAATGTTTCATGAAGCGTAACAGATGAATGAAAACTGGTAGAAAATACAATAAAGCTCCTTTTGGAATATATGAATACATTCATGTAAATAATATGTGACTCAATGAGGTTCACGTATGAAAGTAAACGTTTCTGTGTTGGACTAGATGGTGTCATCTTAAATGTTGTTTTTGTTAGATGCAAAATCCTAATATACAGAAATGAAGGGGTTCAAGACAATTCATATTCATAGTATGTAGAAGTGAAGTAAACCAAATTTCTAAAATAAATGAACTTCTTAACTTACATGCACCAGACTGTAAAGAAATTTGCAAACATTTGTTATCAACAAATTTGTAACTTGACTCTGTTTTCTTACGTAATGAAAACTTAAGTGCCACATATTTGCACGTAGCCAGATGGCAGTGGAGATTTTTTTTCCCCCAGATACTTTTTCCTTAAAACACATACGAACCAATTCATAATAATAGAGTCCATCTTCTATCTCTAACCTAGTGTGACCTATAACCTATATTTGAGTCCAAACAGGAATGTGCTTACATAATAGCACGATTGCAGGACAAATATATAAAAATAATAAAGAAGGCGACATAAACAGCAGCAGCTAAGATTCCCTCTGGGGGTCAAAGTGGGACAGAGTTCAGCGCACTTTGGCTGACATTCGGAAATTCCTGGCAGGAAATTCCCTTTATCTCGCAGCCGGGCCAACCAGCTCCCCCCAACCCACGGCATCAAACTGATCATCATCATTATCAGAGAAAGTCAGTTGCTCTAGATTACCCCTGGACAGAGGTGTATGCACTCAGACAGCTCTCCTCTCAGGCAGACACCAGAGTAACAGATACAAATAGAGAGACGCAAGCAGCCAGATAAGAGGATCCTTGAATGTGTGTGAACGTCTGAACGTCTTCAAGAAAGGAAATGTTCTTTCCTGTGTGCCTGGAGTGAACAAACAGGCATGGAGGACCTGGTGTCACTTAAAGTACTTGTTTTGGTTAGAGCGTTGTCCTCCTTTTCGCTACCCTTGTAAAAGGCCCTTTGCCTCAGTTTCCATCATGTTACATAAGTTTCTTCCCTATGGAGACTCAGCAGCCTTTGTCAGATAACAAACTATATATTATATATTAAAGAATGAATGGGTTATGTTAAAACTTGGCCACCCCCACTTCTTCAAACCTAACGGTTATTCAGAGGTCTGGCAGGCGCGTAGTGCGGACGATGAGAACAAAACGACATAAGTGACCTACAGCTTCGGTCAGGAGTCTACATTTTAACACTATAGCAATAAGAGTAATTAAATTAGAGCTTGGAATGATTGAACTAAACCAGTCCCTTTAGTTTTTGCATAAATCTGGCTGAACTATTTATTTTACCTCCTTCCTACCCTTGATATGATACTCACAGTTCACACTTAGTGTTTTTTGGTTTAAAAAGCCTTTTTGAGCCCATAACTACTCATTCTGAAGAAATGTCTCAACCTTAGATTCTCAGACTATGAAACCCTTTTTCCAGAAGGCATTGGGTTATATTTATACCGATGAAAATGTCTGGTGAATCAGAACCGTAGTGCAATTTAATAATCTGCGTGCAGGTTTAAAACAATTTTTCCCACGGAATTACAGTGAATAGGAAAAGGTCAGCCATTTCATAACTTTTTATCCGCGTTTGTTTTTTAAACAGCAACAATGTACATAACTCACTCTGCACGAAACTGCATCGTTCACATAAAACAACCTCAAACTGAAGGTAAACAGTTTGAGGCAGTAAAGCAAAGTCAACTGGATATTTGTTTATGATAGGGGATTTTCCCCATTAGCTGCCATGCTGCATTCAAGTACAGCTAGTAAACTAGGGTGTTCAAAACAATTGCAAAGCAAATTAAATACGTTGTAAATAAGGGCACAGTTGTTACATGGTTATAACACTGTTGTATAATTATTCAGGCATTCGCTCTTCCTTCTTAAAAATTAATTACAAATGACTTTAGACCTTTTACAAAATAAAATGTGTCTGTTTCAGACATTGAAAGATTCTTTGTTTACTTAAAGTAAAAAAATAATAATAATTAAAAAAAATATTTGTTATTATTTTTCTTTACTGAAGAATAAAGCAACCAAACCGAACCATGATGCATTTTGTTCTTTTTTAAAGTTAAGTTTTAAGGACTTTCTGGCTGACTTTGGGACATACCTTTAAAATATGCCAAAACCAACCAGATATGTTGGGTAAATAAGTAAATTACTAAAAGAGAGAGTAATTTCTTTAATTTTTTTAACTCACAGTATGCACTTACCTAATGATGCGCTGAGCAGCGTACTGATGGAGACTTCGAAACTGGGCTGACATGTTGGCAAGTGCAGCAAGACAGTTGGTATGGAGGTACTTATCCTGAGGAGGATGCACACAACACATGAAAAAAGCAGTTCACCACCGACTAACCTCTTTTATACGGTCTTTGTTTGTACGTGCAACTGTTTTACCCTCGTCCGCGTCATGTTGAATTGGATGGTGCGAATGACGACCAGGATGAGCAAACTTCCGAGCGAGATCTCCGTCAATGACCTCTCGGAGTACCACGAAATGTTTTTCAACACCTGAGAGGAGACAGGGGGAAAGTAGTGACACATGGCTGCTGAAAAAACCACCACAAAGGATTGACTTGAGCTCCAGCGTCTGGATGTAGCGATATTTTTCTCCTCCCAACAGGAGAAGAGCTGTGACACGCATAATGAAACATCTGTCTACATACCACCTCATGGATGGAGCGATTGAAGGAGTCGTCCTCTGTAAGAATGAGGAGAATAATAAGGGCCATATAGACATGGTGGGAATTTCTGTCCTCTACATGGTACAGGATCTCGAGGATGGGTAAAACCTGAAAAAAAAGGGGAGACAGATGCAAATATATCACAATATCTGAACAAATCACTTTTTAATCTTGCAGTTATGGATAATGGAAAGTATTAGAATTAACCTACAAAAACAGCACCTTGCAAAAGGTCGTTTTGACTTTGTCTGTGTGGAACTTAGTTGTATTTGACATTAATTATCCTTCCGCATATTTTTTAAGCTTCCCTCACAGAAAATAAAAGTTGAATTTACATAAATTAAATGAGAAATTCCAGTAAGGTTAGTGATCTGCTGAACACACCAAGCTCAAAGTTGTGCAAATTTGTTGGCAGCTTCAGGAAAAAATTACCTAAAAGCCTTGAAATAAATTAACAAAAAATTAAGAAATTTTTAAAGAGTTTTGGGGGATTATTAGTAGGGAAGAAAGTTCCATGCTCAGGAATAACAGATTAAAACAAAATCACCTGTGGCTCATTGTTGATACCTGTAACAATCTAGTTAAAATACATGTAAATAAAGTTTTTTTTTTTTTTATTTAGCTTGACCTAATGACAAAAAAGTGTATAGTAGTACTCTTCTTCTCCTTGTCAGCAGATATTTTAATCAGAGTCCCACTTTCAAGGTTTTATGAAAATAGACTTGTGCATTAAAAACCTCAACACATGATTAAGTATAACCTTTGAAAGACTTATTTTTTTGTTAAATTCATCAAATGTTACATTTACATGAAGTTACTGGCACTGGTTCCCACTTACAGAAAGAAAACCATCTGTGCACACCTATGCCAGGTTACTGAACCGTAGCGTTGGTCGTAAATCAAATAATGTCACTTCCACACTAGTTTATGTAGAAGAAAGAATTATAAAAAGGCACTCAATGACACTAAAATTTTGTTTTAACTGTGGCTCTTCCCTCCACCTTCCTGAAAAAAAAAATCCAACTGCAAGAATAATCATAAAATACAAGCGATTTCATGGCTTCCCCCACCCACCAGATTGTCCATGTCAGTTCGTGACAGGATGTACGTCCTCATGTTGGCGTTCTGGTGGAGCAAGGTGTAGAGCAGCAGAGTGGCTTGGTCGGAGCGCTGCTGCTCACACAGAGCGGTGTACAGACTGTTGAAGTTGATCTGAAAAGTGTGGGGTGGCTCCACAGGCAATGACGATGTATCTACAGTGTAAAAGGGAAAAAAACTGAGGGTTGCTAGCAACACTGTTTTATCGCCATCTGGCACAATTCATACATGTGATGCATTTCTTTTTAGTACGGTTATTACCTTGTGTGTTTCTGAAACTAGTAATTGCCTGGCGGAAAGGGTTGGGCCAGTCAGGCCCATCTGTCAGATTGGCTAAAACCAGCAGCAACAGGAGGCTCTGATTGGATAAAGGTAAAGGATTGCTCTCCTGGTCTATCCCAGCTCTACTACCAGCTCCACCCAGAGTGAAGACACTCCAGAGACCACCTGAAAAGAAGGAACACAAGTAGGACTGAGAAATAATAATCAGCACAAACATTTATACAGTAGAGTTCAATATATGCATACAAATGTTCATTCCTTGTATCAAGGTAAACCCAGGTTTTAAAAAATAGATTTTGTTTTCATGATCAAACCTGTTTAATATTGCTGTTCAGACTTTCTGAAATACCTTTTGGAGAAGGCCTAAGAATTACCAGAGTGACAAGTTATCTATGACTTAATGCACTATATAATAAAACAGGGCTCCTTCCATCTGCCAGTGATGAGCACTGTTTCACAGCTGGCTGAAAGAAGGCTAAAAGTACTAAACTGTTAATGGATTGACAAAAAGAATCAGAACAATTTAGTAAGAATCATATTATAAACTGCAATTCTTTTTTTTAGAAATCAATGAGGTGTCCTTTAAATTACAAGTATTTATCTTAATAAAAAACAGGTGCAGAAACTTACTTAGAAATGGTGTCAGATGTCAAATCAAGAAAAATGAATACGGTAATTAGTCCAAATTCAGCTGTTTGGGTTCTTTAAGCGGCAGTGGCGCAAAAAGTGGGTATGCACTCTATGCAACGCATAGGGGCGCTGCACTGGAGGGGGCATCAAGACTCCTAATAGAAAAAACATTTTTCTAGTTGGCATTTTCTATATTTAACAGCAAGGTATTTATTAATAACAGAGTAACGCCACTGATTAGGTCCCCCTCTGCTCCTTCACCTCCCTTCCTATTGCTCTCCCTTCCCACACAGGTGGCTTGGGCACGCGGCCCCAAGACACCGGACATGGACTCAAACTTTTTTTTTTTTTTTTTTTATCTTAGACTAACACTCGTAGTGAACTTGACGACAAGATGGAGCGGCAGAGAAAAAAGCTATCCGGGGCGCAAAACAGCAAAACAGAAAAAGGAATAGGGAGAAGGATACAGATGTTGGCGGGATGAAAATATCGTCCCATATTTGGCTGTTAAATGTTGCCTCCACTATTGAACCGATAAGGGACGTGATTAGTTAGGTATTTCTATGAATATCAGATACAAACGCCTGTCACACACACATATCCACATGTTAATAAAACTCAGGAAATGTTAACACAGGAAAGCTAAATTGTCGTGGCGCCAGTGCCCAGCTATGGTCCAACGCTTAGCCCTCTGCAATTTATTCACTCATATTTGAATATTTATTATTATTGATTCTTTAATTAAAGATGAGTTGTAGAAGTTAATGTGTGTATAAGACAAATTTGTCCATGTTAACAACCTTTTTGGCAGGGGGACACTTGAGTTTAAATGTCTTATTCAATATCACTAAAGTGGTGTTTTGATGTATCTGATAAGTCAGATCAGATGCAATGTCCAGTCAGTAACTGTCATCCAACAAGGAGATCATTTAAATTTAATGATTCATTTTGTAGTGTTTCGACTGCTGTATATTTTAAACCTACTTAATCCCAAGCAAAAATGTATAAACATTTTTTTTTAAACTGTATAAAGATCTGTAATTTTTACAACCAATATATAATGCTTTTTTGACTATATGAATTAGTGGAGAATGCCACAGACAATGGGTGAAAGAGGCAGACATGAGGTCAGTGATAGAACAGATAAGTGATGACATCAGGTAGGAATAATTACATTAGGGAGGCAACAAAAACATATATACCATGATGGTTTGAATTTATGATTACCATCTTTCATTGTGTTTTTTTTGGGTGGGGGGGGATTAGTGCAGGCAGACATGGCGAGTCAATCACCTCAAAGGAGAATGTGGAACAGAAAGGTGCAGATGATGAAGAAGAGGGAGAGCACTGAGTGCGACTACTACTATATATTTGTACTTTATTATACTTCTTATTTGCTTATGATTGAATTGATCACCTGATATATGTAACATAAAAAAACTCTATAATATGACTACTGTATTTTCTAAGTGCATGACTAAGGGAGGAAAGCTGTACGAGACGGGTGGCGGGGAGGGGGGTAATAGTAAATAAATAAATATTGTACAAGTTTACGTCGGGGGGGCACCGGTGTGACATGTTCGCATCCACCTCAAAAATATGTAGTTGCGCCCCTGTTAAGCGGTAAGATTGAAATCATTCAACAGATTATTTTTAACCAACTGTGTGTGAACCTGAAATGCCATCGTTTTAGTTTTCATTGTCAATGAGACTCAATAACAAAAACATTTTTTTATAAGACATGCCAATAAACCAGCAGCCCAAAGCTCTTTTAAAACACGCTTCTGCATAATGGCACAAATACAAGCTTTCTGTTGGCTTGCGTAGATAGATAAACGCAGATTATTAAACTGCAGAGGCAGTTTAATAATCTGCGTTTTAAAAACGTCATGTTGTCCTATAATTCCTGCTGACATGAATGACTTTGGCATTGCAGACCTACTATGAGGCAACAGCAGTGCTATATACTAAAAGAGTATTAGATGAACCTTGAGTTGTTTAAAATATTTGGTGCTTCTATTGTCATATGCCATTGCCTCCTAATCAACAGTTTAGCCAAAGCATTATTATTAATTTGGAGTTCTGCTTTTTTTCTCCCCACATGACAAAATCCAGTTCAATATTTACTCTTTATTGGTTTTGCCTGAGGGAAATCTTTTACTTGAGCTTCTAATCGACCTATTTTGCTCATCCCTACATCATGAATTGAGTCAGGTTTGCAGCAGGGCAGAGTGCTAGACAAACATCTGTAGATATTACTTTATTTTAAACGGTTCCTGGTCAGAATAATATAAGATTCTGCAAGAGCATCCGGTGTAAAGAAGTAAAGGTAGAGACAAATTTAAAAAAATAAGCCCATATAAAAAAATATGTAAACAGGATTGATAGAAATACCAGCATTTTGTTACATTATTATTATTTTTTCGCAAAGGTATATGGTAACCGACACTGACGTAATCACAGCAAAAAGGAGCACAATGGAGTCACATTTCACAGCACCCTAAATTTGAAACAACAGACAGTGCCTCGGTATAGGAGAAAGTAGAACCGCAGGACGTTTTGTGTGGGCGAGGATATTTGTTCTGCTCAGGGATCAGAGACAAAGACGTCAGAATTTGTTGCAGAGTCACTAAAGCGGCGGCCCCTTCCAGGCATCACGAGAAGCATGAGAAACACGAACACCAACGTACACAGATGACTGTCTCTGGCTCCGGCATGTCTAACTCGTCTGGCTTCACGACTAAAACAGCAGAGAAGCAGCGAGAGAGCACTACAAATCAAGCTACCCCAGCTGAGGAGGACCCAAGTGGACTTGGTGCCATCTAGAGGTAAGGACTGAAGGAGCAGATTTCCACATTACTGAGTAAATCATCAAATGCATATTTGGATAATTAAGGAAAGGTATGATCCCTGACTTAATTTGTTGCTAAAATGTAAAAGCAGCACTTAAAGTTAGTTTATGAGAAATAAGTTCCAGTGACTAGGGAAAGATCGTCTGCCTGCCCAGCACATAAACTAAGAGAAGGAGGAGAGAAGATAGGAAAAGAAAAGGTTGCACTCTGAGAGTGCTGGCACCACAAATGTCAGGGCCCGGGAGCATTGATGAGACCTTATGATAACACACACAAAAAACAAAACCTCTCAGGTTTGGGATGTTATCTATTATTTCTCAGGTTCTCATCGCCAATTCAACATGTGAAATGTTACAAATAACGCAGAGTGCAACAATATTTGATAAGCTAGACTGTTTTAAGTAGAATGCATTCAAAGTCAGCTTAGTTATAATATATCTAGGCAGTTGACTTAGCTTTCTCTGTCCTCAAAACAATACCTCATAAAGAGGTACCCAATTAAGATCTTAAACCTTAACAAATCTAAATATTGTTATTGGTTTTTTTTTATGTTTTGCAGGCCTTGTACTAAGGTAAAAAAAATATCAAGATAATCTGTAGTTTATATTAAAAAGTTTGTTAAATACTACGACAAGAGTATATATGTAATGTAATGTAATGTAATGTAATGTACGAGTGGGCATTTATTGTATCCCTTATAGTCATCCTAACACATTTGTTTTTATGACAAGAGTTGATTTACAACTTAAAAAAGATAAATTAAGATTACTGATGCTTATAAAAAAATCTCACTGAATTATTGCTTTTGCATTTGTTCCCACAATCTGCTCCATTAGAGCATTGGTCAATTCAGAAATATATGATTAAATGCTGTTACTGTGTGCAGTTTAGGGAGAGAAATAACATTTCTTAATGTAACTTGTGTGCAAAAGAAGCCTACTTCAAATTCATATATTTTTTAAGAGCAGTATTTGCATTTTTTATATTTACTTTTTATCATAATCCCAAAAAACCAGTAAGACATGACATAATGATCAAAAATGTATTAATATCACCCACCCTTGTAATGAGGACTACCCATTCCCTAAAAATAAATCTTTAAGATTCAGTGCAGTACATCATTAGTAAATACACATACGGACACACAAACATCTCTATAATCACATTTCTTCGAATGTGCCTAATTTTCTACGTTTTAGTTCCAAATTATCCAAAGTCTGCAGTAATGTCCTTGTAATGTAGAAAGACCTAATTCTCATAAAATAACTAAATAAGGCATAGAACGTGTTCGTTACATTCAAAATAAAAAATTTGAGAATAATAAAACAAATACTAGTTTAGTTCAAAATTAAAGTTAGAAATATTGGTAAAATTTAGTCAGTTCCCACATTTGTTATCCTTCTAAAAATGATCACACAACAAAATATTTGATAAAATGAATACAACACTAATTTTACATAAACTGAAACATACTACGTAGAGTTGAAACAGACTGGCAAGACATTAAGCTCTGCTGCAATGCGTACAGAGGAGTGAATTTCTGGTGTGCAGACAGAAACAAAATGTACTAATTCTTTACTTGCATAACAGTAAAAGAAACAGAACATCAGAGCTTCAGGCCAAAGCCTTGGCCAAGCATGAGGAAAAGAAACGCACGCACACATCTCCTAGAGAAGAAATGATTATCCGAAATGGCTCTCTAGACGACAAACTCCTCTGGATAGAAGACATGAAAAACGCTTTAATTGAAGATAGAAACCAAATCTGACAATATCTGATTCCATTGCCTTATTATTACAACCAAACAATTAAAAAAACAAATCCCAACATCAACACAAATAATATAAAATAAAATCGGATTAATGAATAAGAATCCAAACGCTGTGTGATTCTGTGGATATCTAATTAACTGTTTATGTAGAGATAAACCAGCTACAGCAGAGGCTTTAGAAACATAAACATTACACGTGGAGTCTGACCACAAATGATCCTGATGTGTGCGTTACAGTCATTTGTAATCGTGTGGAAGCGTTCTGGCACTGCATTCACATTTCACCCATTTGTTCTGTCAAGATTGAAGCATAGGAACGGTCTCCAAGACACTGACAAAACACTCGTCAAAACTACTGATGGATTCATTCAGAATTATAAACAGAAATTCAAAACCCACCAGAGGATGAATATTAAGAATTTATAAAGTTCTGGGTTTTTAATCTCAAATGATATTTTGAAAAACAAAAGCACCAAAAAAGATCCATTTATCACTTTGACTCCTAATATCACGGATCAACATGCCAACAAAGAAAAAAAAAAAACACCAATAGGAAATATATTTTTGTTCCTGACATAAAGCTGATTATATATTGCTACTAGAGATTAAAAAGGAAAGATGAATCATTTTTTTATTTTATTTGTTATGTGTTGTCGTTAGGGTGTAAGAAACTTTTTCAACAGGCTAACAGGCAAGCAAAACAAACTTTAAAATATTACATTTCAAATGAGATTTTTGAATAAATAATTCTAAATCATTTTTATTGGCTAATTATCTATTTATAATTGTAAGTCCACAGTTATGCATAACTTCGCCAATTTTAGATATAACGTTTTTTTTCCCTTAAATTAACAAGCGTTTCTTCTGAATTGAAGTAATGATAACATTTCGCAGAACTGAACTGAATTCGAGGAGGGACCTTAATATTATTGTGCAGAAAAAGAGGAAGACTGGGAGCTCTTCACCAAATCTAAATCATTAACAAATGGAAACACATTTCCTTATTTTTAAAAAGTAAATAAAAAGAATGAGGGAACATTTCCGTCTCTAGATCTGGAACGCTGGTCTAGAAGTACCGCAAAAGACTTTCAGCTGTAATCGCAGCAAAAATTAAAGGCAAATACCATGCCACACTTTTCAGTAAAAAGGATAATATTCATTGTATTCACTGTATAAAACATTGAAGTTAAATACTTTCTACTTTCACAAACACCAAGCATTGTAGAAACATACAACAGTGATTCATTATAGTCACATGGAAAAACATCCATTTGTTATAGATTTCCCCTCCGTCTCCTGATGCTTTTAACCATTTGACACAGAGAAAGAAAACAAGTGTTGTTTCTGAGCTTCAGGCATAGAAGAGTGTCTTTGTTGGCCTCTGTGTGTGTGAGTGTTAGTGTGTGTGTATAAGGGAGGCGTCTGCAGACAGACGGCCTCTAGGGGATTACAGAACAGGACAGGGGACCATAACTCATCAAGCCGATCAACTGGCCACAGACAGACAGGCTGGGCTGAATGGTGATTGCTCACTGATAGGAATCTGCAACCAACAACCAACAAAGAGCATGTATCCGTGGGGGGAAACCCTGCCCTATTCTCACATTCAAACAAACATCCAATACACACACAGACCCTTCAAAGAAGTCTGAATTATTTAACCACAGCTAATTTTTGACTCATCGGTCGTCTCCAGCTAAATCAGATTTCTCTTGCTCTTTGGCTATCAACCCAAATAAAACCATAAAAAATTAGGAGAATTTAAAAAACACTAGGGTTTTGTTTTAGCAGATTAACAATTATTGCTGAATATGTGATGATGTTTATTAAAAAAACAAAACAAGCATGTCATCTCAATGTCTTCTTGGAACATTTTTTTGGGGCCTGCAAGAGTCAAAAACACATTCCCATCCGTTTGAAAAGGAAACATTTTTAATATAAACTGAGTGTGTTATTTTCCCTTACATAATCATTTGGTCACAGACCTTAGAGCTTTGAAGAAGAACACAAGATTTGTAAAACAGAAAATATTCAGAAATGCCACATTGATCATCAATGTAAATTAAGAGCAACATATTAATTCCCACATATACCTGGATATAAACATTTTTTAAAAGCACTTCTTCGGTTTACGTCGGTGCACATACTTGCCACCCCAGACGCCAGCCCATAAAGAAGGCCACCCTCAGCTTTCGGCTCAAAAATGTGAGCTGCGGGAGGAGGACACTTCTCCTGCCTGATGAAGTTATAGAGCAGAGTCTTCACCAGTCGACTAGTCAGCTCCAAACTAGAGGAAAGAGAAGCAAACAGGTCCAAACAATAATCTGGGAATCCTATGATTGTTAGTGAACATTGCTGCACCAGTAAATAGATAGCAGATTGTGATTATAAAGATTATTGTATTTAAGCAAATTGGTCCAGGTTTTAAAGAAAGCAGCATAACGGTAATTATAGGCCCGTAAAAAAAGTATTCATACGTTTTTCACATTTTCACACCATACAGCCACAATCTTTATCAAGGTGAGCATTTTATGAAGCTGAGACCAATACAGAGTAGTGAAACAATTAGATGTAAAAGGACATAAATGAAAAATACCCAAATATTTTTTTAACATAAAAATTTGAGAAATGTGGGTGTATTGCATTTTGGGGAAGTCTATGCCAGCTTTGCACATCTAGAGACTGAATCATTGTTTGCAAAGCAGCTCAGTATTCAATCCTACAAATGGGATGGACAGCCTGTATTTTCACCAATTTTCTTGGATTTCGATCTGAACTTTGAGTGGGCCATTCTAACAAAATAAATACACTTATCGAAACCATTTTATTGTAGTTCTGGCTGTGGGTTCCCGGTTTGTCTCTTACTGGATGTTGAACTTATCTCAAGTTTGTTGCAGGTTTCCTTCTAGAGTTTCTAGTATTTAGATCCATATATATTCTTGTCAACTACGACTAGCCGAAGAAACCCATCACCATATGGGTTTGTTCTGCTTCTTGTTCCTGGTGACACTATTTGTCCTGCAATGTTTTCTTTAAAAAAAACTCCTAAGCCGTCAGGTGGAAGTTATTTATATAGTTTAAAATCCCCCACTGTTGATGGATTACTAAATATCAATTAGGAAATTACAATAATAGACTTAGAACACTACATAGTCATACATAGTTAGTGAAAGTCTTCAGATTTCTATCTGTGCAAATACTGAAAGCCAAGTTTTATTTTATTTTTTCAAAGCTTTGGTTTTGATTTAATCTCTTATCACATTAAATCGTACTTTATAGAGTTTATAGCCCATAAAAGTTGGTGTAAAAATGACTAACTTTTATACATTTCAAGGAGTAAGAACAGTTTGCTTCACAGGCAAAGACTTTAAACCAGGAAACAAATTATAACCTTCAAAATATGCTTAGCAGTCCCAATAACTAAGATTGTTATTTTGGGTCATCATGTGACTAAGACTTTTTAATGTTATTTCTTTTTATGTATTAATTGTACTCCAATAAGCTTGAGTAGAATATAAAATGCTAATGCAACGCTCAAAGGAAGAAGAAGGGCATACGGATTGTAGGTTGCACACTCACTCAGAGGCAAAACAGAGACTTTTATCGTCAATTTAATTCAACATTCACATAAAAGCTTGGATTTAGACTCAATTTAATGATATTTCAAAGAAAAAATCATGAATGCTTTCCTCACCATCGTCCCTTCATAATGTGTTTGTATATTAATCCATCTCGAAGGATGTCTTTGTGGAAGAGTTGATAGGAGAAGAATATCAGTAACGTTGTCACTGCCTCAAACAGGATGCTGTAGGTGATGTCTCTGCGGGATAAGGAGAAACTAAATTAATATTAATAAATTATGCCCCGAGAATTAATCTGATAATCAGATTTAGAGGATATTTAGCTTGACAGACAGTCAGTTCGTTAGTTTGCGTCTGCTTTAGGGATGTTTCACCCCAACTAGCCAATGAGAAAACCACCCTGTTCTTCAGAAGAGACCCGCTGTTAGTTAAAATAACATTAGCTTCTTATCAATGTTTATTTTGCACCTAATAAATCATTTTAAAAAGGCAGTTCCATTAGAATAACTAAACAACAAAACAAAACAATGCTGACTTCCTGAAAACAACAAATAGTATTTTGGAGGTTAAACAGGAACATGGTTAAATTCCAAGACCCGGAAAACATCTAAATAATATACCTGGACAAAATGCTTATTTAAAGATCAATTTTTTTTCTACATTGTATTTTTTCCACTGCATGCTTTTCTATCAGCAAAGAAAATCATTTATAAGCAATCAAGTATGATGCTTTGAAATTACATGTATCAATATACGGATAAAAAATGTATTTAAAAAAAAAAAAAAAAAGTCAATAATACATTTATTTGAACAACTGTTTCTGCTCTGGTCATTAGGCTGGAAAAAGAAACATCCATCTCCCATGTGAAACAATGATACAAAAGGTGCAGAAATCTGCCAGAGATTTGAGGAGGCAATACAGAAAAAAATGGCCCGATTCCCAAAGCAGGAGCACGTACAGAGGAAATGGGCCGACGACCACAAAGTGGCGAAGGGAAGAAAAACAGGGAGCGTTTTACGCTTGAAACAATGAATAATGTTGGAATGCTGAACGCATTTATACAAGAGCCAGGTTTTGATGTCCAAAGACAACTGAAAAATAATAACAGTGCATACGGAGGATTGGAGAGGTATGAGTTAGAAAGTAGACTATGTCAAAACTGACCCAGTGCAGAGACGAGATAACACATTGTGGTATTGAGGAAATACCGAATGTCTGCCAGTTTGTGTGAACTGGTTTGACATGGCTAACCAGCCTCTGTGGAGTGCAGAGGAGATGTGTGAGGCGCTGCTATCTCCCTGTATGTCTTAAAGACTGTCGGTCAAATAATTCAGCCATTGATGAGCCACCCACTCACTGAAATATTCCCCTATTAATTCAGAGAGTTGCTGTGTGCAATTCCAAGTGGGAGTAAAGGCTGATTTTATTTTTCAAACATTATGTTCTCTTCTCTCCCACTTACTGGAAACATTCATGAACTTTCATTTCAAGCCTACTTGCTTCACCTCAACATCACTTTTTTTGCCTTCAGATGTTTCACTTACTTATATTCTTTTATATTATTTATAATTATATATGTATATGTATATATATATATAAAATAATTGACTGAGTTCCAAGCTTATACTTCTAGCATACTAGTGCATGACCAGCACAGAAAACAATGATCATTTTTTCTAATGATGGGGGATGACACTAAAAACGAAGAAAACACCCTGACATGGGAAGAATTACTAAACTGCATGAGACGATATTCTTCATTGTGTTTTTAAGGGGTGACACTCACATCCTGTCAGACTCAGATATACTCACAGCAGGGGGACTTCAACAATCAGGTGAACGAGATTCAACAACAGCTCCTCCAGGAGATCCACGCTCCCACTTTCTATATTAAAAATGGCATACGAGACATATTAGGCAGCTAAACAAAACATATTTTAATACACTTCTTAAAAATCCTAACAGCAAAATTGTTTTTAATCCATTAAAAGTCTATTTATATAAATAATTCAAGTTTAAAACAATATTTTCTTCTTACATAATTGATTATATCCCCATAGCAACTTGGAATTGGATAAATGGACATCCTCCCTCTCATTTTATGTTTTCTGTCATTATTATCTATAACTTTACAACATAACACAATACAGTTTAAACTATTATTTTGTCAGATTGGCCTGGCCAGCTCAGGCTGACGGGAGCTCACCTCCACATAAGATTGGCGCCCTCTCCTGGTAGGAGAACTGCTGGTGCAGCTCTTCCTCACTGATCTCTCTGATGAAAACCTTCACCAGGCAGCGAATCAAGAACAAGGCATTATGCGCCTGCCAGATGAATAATTGACTGTGGTAGAGAGACAAAATAAAAGTAAGTCATGACAATACGCTGTGAATTCCTTTTATTGCTAACCATATTTTATATTTACTAACTAAGATGAAACAGTAAAATGTTGTACAGGTATGAGGAAAAAACAGGTAACAGTTATCATGTTTTATTTAGCCAAATGCCTTTATTTGTTTCAGTTTTTATGTCCAAATAAAACATAATAAAAAGAAAATATGGGCTTTATAAAAATGGAATACTAAAACATGGTGTCTCAATATGGTAGAGTTACAACTTGTTTAAGCCTGTTTACACCATTTTTGCTAGTTCTTCTTTACAAAATAACTTAAACCTATTGAAGACAGTCTAAACTAGAATTTTGAGGAAGGTGAACTGGCTAGACTGAGTTATATCCAGTTGAGTCATGAAGTCAAATTAATCCCAATCTAATCAGTCTGGAAATTAAGAACAGTTGGAATAGGAGTAAGAAGGAGGAACCTTTGTGTTTTTGGGTTAAGGGTTGAAACACGTAATAATAGCTACACATCTGATGACATAATCATTACATTTGTAAAATGAGCAAGACTGTTAGCAGGTACTCTTAATTTAATAATTTATTACGTGTTACTTTAATGGTCTTTCAGACAATCTAATAGAAATATATTTTTTTTTTATCTAGAAAAACACACCTCATTTTACATTTTAAAACATTAACTTCCAAACATGGAATGGAGTTGAAAACACAACTTTTTTTGTTATTTTTCAGAATAAGCTCTGCTGTAAGTACAGCAAAACTATGAGGACTTAATTAATGGTTATTATATGGTTTATTTAAACTAAAATAAATTTCAAACAGATGTTTCACTATGTTCAGACAAAACAAATAATTTTAGGAAACGTTAAAGAACTTGAAACAAAATTATACAAAAAGTCAATCAGACTGTATAACTTCACCTAATTTTTCTTTTTGTTTTTGCATATTCAATTTAGGCTTATAAAACAAGAAAATTACGAAGTGGCAACATGAATAAAGTATGCTGCAAAGGCGAGAATAAAATGTAGCCTCCTTAAGCTTCAACTTACTTAGTCATTAATAAGGCATGTGAACATGCAGCTCGGTAACTAATTTTGCAACCTTAACATTTCTCTCATAGGAAACAGCAACAGGAGCAGAGTTGATCTCCTCAGTCGCGTCAAGTTCCTTTTCATCTTAGACTTGCTCTCATACTCACTCCTGGCATTCTGTAGAAATTTTCAGCTCCTTGGTTCTCCCCAGGAAAATTCTCACAAGAGCTCCAAAGTTCCCCGTCCTGGGATTGTTTTGAACTTGGGGGGGGCAAAAAAAAAAAAAGTTACATTTTTTTACATTTTGCAGAGTAATTAAAAAACACAAAATGTATAGAAATGTTTTATTTTCAATTAAATTATTTTGTGTAAAATAACAATATTTGAGGCAAACACCCAGCATACTCAATGTTTTGGCCAGGGGGATTACAGCCTGTTCAAGTAGCTTTGAGTCTCCACTGTGAAGAAAAAGAAAAAAAAATACTGTTATTAGAAGATACACAAAGATAATATTTATAAATTTGTTTCAGTAAAGAGAGCCAATTGTGTCTTGACTCTGATCCAAAATCTGCAGATTAGAAGATTATTAATACAGATACACTGCATGATGGGATGAATTACATGAATGCTTCAGCCATAATTACACTTTAATTTAATTCCTTTAATGGCATCTAACAACCTCACATTAATATGGCTCATTGGATGTGGTAGTCATCTTGAATCTGCAAGTTGTAGGTTTGATTCCAGCTACCAGCTGTCACATGTCAGTGTGTCCCGTTTTGTGAAGCCAATTTGGGTAGAAAACTTTTATGCAAATTGTGTCCATTTACTAGATTATCATACACCAAGGATGTACAAAAATGTTGCCAAAGGGGCAAATATAAAAAAAGAAAACTCCTAAATTGACATAAATTTAAATTAATGAGTTATCCAGCATCCACAATGTGTTTCAGAAAAACTGAGTGTAATCTTACTTGCCAACCCCAGACCTGACTGAGATTAAAAGTCTTACAACATGAAAAGGACTGAAAGATGTCAAAAAGCAACACCTCATGCCTCATTCTAAAGAAATAAAAGAGTTGCTGCAGCTGATCCGTCTGAAAACTGTTACAATGATCTAGAATATGCACGCTGCATTTACAGCCATGTCTTCCCAGGAATCGCCAGCCTGACAGCATTACACCAGAAGATATTTACAGAATCATCCAGGAAAAACTTGCGTCTAATAAGGTTATCATTCATAATATTGCCAAAAATTGCTTTCATAGGAGATATTAAAGGCATAAACCACTGCAGACAAAATAGACTTTTGCCTTGTTTATGTTGTTTTTTTTTTATCGTTTTGCTGCTATGTTATTTTGAACGTCACCTTATGTTGAATCAACAAAAAGTACCACATTTACCAAGATTTGCTCAAAAAAAGATTTTGGGGGGGAAATATTAGATAGACTCATAAAGGAAAGTGGTAACGCATCATTATATACCAGGCATAAAAGTAAAAGGACCTTAATGAATATTTTCTAATGGATGAAAGCCTGAGGTTTACTCTTTGACCTAAAGCTTGAGAACTTTATGCAGCTGGACTGTGATCCCAAAAAACACACAAGCAAGTCAACTTCTGAGGTCGCCCAATGTGGGTGAATAAAAACAATTCTTCAAGAAGGAGGAGGCCAATGTTTTATCAAACGGTGCAAGGTTTGTGTGAACAGTCTTTTGAAAGCTAATATTTTACTTTGTCAGAAATCTGGGAAGGATAAAGTATACTTTTTCAGCTGTATGTATTCTCCAATATGAGCGCTAAGCTGTGATGGATAACTTTTCCCTTCAGGACCATAAAAGTAAAATAGAAATGCTGGAAGTACGCAGGTTTCTAAAAATGTCATACTATTCTTTTAGACATCATATAATCACCTTGAAATTATGACAAGGATACTACGCAACCTAAATTAACTTATTGGATCATTGCTGATCCATCAAGGATTATCTTTAAAGACTTAAGGAATCTGCTAAAACAGATCACAGTAGATTTAACCTCAACGTGAAACAGAACAACTCCACAGTATGACACAGGCTTCGCATATCATAACGGGCAGCTGGCAAGTAAAAACAGGAATGTTGTGTTCTCGTTAACTTTTTTTTTTTTTTACAAGCGACCTTCATGTTAACAGTTAACTAAAATCACAAACCTAACAGAAAAAACAGTTTGATCATTACTCAGTTAAGCTCTGTAAACATTCTCTAAAACAAATTCAGTCACTATGTGCCTAAAGCAGGAAAAAGCCATTGAATAAACTGACTTTTTTGTTTTACAGACGATCTATGAGGAGTAGCTAAAGATGTTTTATACGAAACACTTATGCAACTAAAATGACAAAGCAATTTCAAGCAAGTTTCCATATCAGAACGATGTGCTCATGTAACCCTGACAAACATCTGCAACCTTCTCTGTTAGACAGGGAATAATTTCATGTTAAACACGGACGTTATTAGTTTATTGAAAAATAAATAATTGTAAACAAAAATAACAAATACAAAAAAAAAACTATTCAAGATCACTTACTTTCACCGAACGCTTCAGTTACTACGTTTATTGAAAAGCTACATACAATAGAAATTGTACTAATTGTTTTTCATTTCAGCAGAAGACAAACAAAAATGACAGTGTTAGGAAGAGAGCGCGAGACAGTGTTTTTAATTAAAATTTGGAATACTCATACAAATCTTTCTCGTTTTTTTTGTTTTTTTACCTGTTTGTAGGGCTGATAAAGGTGAAAGAGATGAGCTGATTCCAGAAAGGATCGTTTTCAGATATGGACTCTGTGCCCACCAGGGACTTGAGGCTGGTGTTATCGGACAAGTCGGTGACCTGGCTGGTGTTGGCTCCCATGTTTACGGGGGTTTTTCAGCCGGATCTGCTGATGCTTTGTCCTTATCTACTGGTCATATGCCAAATCTTAGGGGGATAAAAAGAGAGAATTTTTGATTACATAAGTATTTTAAAAGTGCAGCTAGGCAATCTGTTATTTGACAATCTGTATTGAGTGGACCATTAACTTCATCTATATATACTTCAAATTAAAATATATGCAAAGGTTGATAATAAGCAGAAGGAAGGAAATAGGTTATTTCACCATACTGTGTTGCTCTTTTTCCAGTTCAGTAACATGCACAGTAAAGGTTTAACCATTTAGAACTGGCAATATATACATTTTTTTAAGACTCAATGACAAATGTAAATAAATATTTATTACTATCAACCCGCAAATACAAACAGTAATATGGAAATAAATAGCGTGGATATATTCATTACTTTCCACTGTTGCCATGTGCTTAATATTATTTCAGATTATTATTCCACAATAAACATTCCACAACAAGCTCTTTGTTGTTGATCACCTTTGTGATCTTCCATGTTCATTACCTGGGAGATCATGAAGTGTGCTTCCAGATCATGCAGCTGGGGTTTTAAAACCTTAAAGCACGTAACATTCCTATAAACAACATCTAAGCAGTTCAAATGCTTGCTTTTAATAAAACAAAAGGTTTTATTAACCATCCACAACATTGCATAACCTGGATGTTGTGTGTAAAAATGTATTTCTCTCCTCTCTGTGACACGGTTTTCTGCTCGTCTATTCCCCTGCGTCATATAACTGGTTGCGGAATCCAATATTTCACAATATACACCAAACTGGTTACGTGTTTGCGGTGACCAGGCTTGAGTTATTTGTGGGTTGAGTTGAACTTCCTACTCCCTGTTAATCACAGTACTGTCCGTCTAACAGATGTGTCAGACATTACATTAACAAAAAGAAGAGATTTCAAACAGTTGCGTGAACTTCATTTGCAGGGGTTTTTTGTAGATACGTGATTAATTGAAACTCCTCAAACATTGTTATTAGTTTTGAATATGCTCCACCAGTTCATGTTGAAACAGATCATTGCTGAGGAATAAACTTCTAACTAGAAACTTTATTGTGAAAACTATAAAAAGCCTTCTATAAAGGAACTACATATATTTAAAATTACTTTTTCCACATCACCACACCTTGATCAATGAATAGTATTTAACCAACTGATCAATTTAACTATTTATTATAGTCAAATTGGGATATATGTAACCATCCTGATTGGATTTTTGCACACATTACAATAACTTTGATTAGATACAGTAACTTATATATATATATATATATATATATATATATATATATATATATATATATATATATATATATATATATATATATATATATATATATATA
>JAVLVB010000002.1:11611517-11633350 GCA_032876305.1 Orestias chungarensis
TCTTTCCTATGCGTGTACTTTTCATCCCAGCTCAACATTTACTTCGCTGAAGACACCAGGATGGTTTTCTTATCAACCAGGACGTTTCAGTTGACTTTTATTGACTCGCCTTTTGCAAACAGGTGCAGCTCTTCAAGATTCACACAGCAGTGTTCAACAACAAGCTGTACACTGTACATATAAAGACAGTAAAAATAATTACAAATAGATGGAAATATTAGTATGTATATATATATGTATATATATATATATATATATATATATATATATATATATATATATATATATATAGGTATAAGCATGCTGCAAATTTTTTGTGCTTCTTCCATTGTTGTCAAACGTAGTTATTAAACGTCTGATTAACGTTAGCACGTTTTTAGCTTTAACTGGAGGCATAAGGGGAGATTCTCAGCAACTCTGACACAAAACGAAGGAAACTGTTGTCAACCAACACACACTGTGGTCTCCTGGGACTATAGGGGAGAATTTCAACAGCGAGTAAGTGAGGTATTATTGAGGAGAAGACGCTAACGTTTGCTGTCAACTGACAGCTCGGTTTACCTGTCTCAAAGGTTTCCGCAGTTTCTCTTCTCCCTGTTGACTTCCAGCGGCGTCAACCGGAGGTTTCCCCACAAAAGCAGAGGCTCTGCTTCGACTGCCTGCTGACTTTAATTCAAAAAGGTTGAAAATACAGAGTCATTTCCACTGTTAACCTAATTCTACGTGCCCTTCTCCTCCATGTTTTCCACGTCGCCAGCCCATTGCGTGATGACGTCGTCGACAGAGAAGCTCTTACGTCCTTGACGTCGCACGTTCGTAAACAGTTGGAAGACGCCAGCAGGAAGCTTGGCACAGTCTCGCTCCAAAGCCTTCTGTTTTACTACCAATTCCGTTTATCGTCTCAATAGTTGCAAACATTTATTCAAAATAAGTTTCCACTTCTTAACAATTTACACTGAAATCGGTTATTATTTTTTGTAGATATATTAAGCTTCACATTAAGGTGTAACTCATATACATCAGCTTTGGAGCACCACAGGGTTGATTCTTGGGCCTTAAGCAATTCATTGTGTAAATGAACGGTTCTAAAGTGTGAAAATAGAGTACAGGAGCACGACAAGGCACTGTGCTCGCAACATTTATTTTCACCTTTTAAACTTCACATTTTCAACACAAGTTAGTGTCCTCTTGTACCCAGAATTAAAGGAGATAATCATGAACTTCAATAGAAAGAGCTGAGAAGAGGATTAAAATTGATCTGAAGATGGATGGAGTAGAACAAACAGTAATCCTGGTAAACAAAAAAGGGAAGAGGATACAACAGACTTGAAACTTGGACAATGTTTCAACATTACCATCCAAGAGCAACCAAAAGTAAGGTTTAGATAAAACCAGATCCCTGCGCTTAATGGAACACAGTTAAAGTCTAGATCTACACATAACTGAGATAACTCCCTAACCATTGTGAATCAATTTAAGATCATTTTAGTCTATAGACTTGCAGACCTGCAGCTTTAAATGCAGCAAAAAGCAGAATGTGGTAGAAGTAGAAAATAATACACAAATACTTCGGAATCTTTCTCAGACATCAATGACGGAGTAATAAATATAATTTTTAGCTGTGTGGATTGAGTAGTTTTCACATTAATGGTTTAAAATAATAGTTATTTGGGGTAACTGTCAAATAGGTACCAGTACATTATGCTGGATTTTCACCCTTAATCATCTAAAGGAAATGCTATAAATTCACAATCTCTGAAGTTGAATATGATCTCTTACTCCAGGTCAGTCATTGCTTTAATTATCATAAATGTATAAATAAAAAAGACAACTTGGCTGTATGCTTCAAATAAAAGATAAAACTGCAATTATTTTTAATAAACATGAACAAAAATAGTTTGCAAGTTATCATACCTTTATTCAAACACCCAAAAACATTTTCATATGGCTCTCAACACTTAATACCACTTTATCAGAAAATAAACTACAAGTCAAATAATTTTAAGTTTTATGTTTACAAAAACTGCAATTTTTTAAAGCTTTTATTTATTACATCTAAATTAAAATCAATACTTTATTTGCAGGGCTACTACATTTTAAGTATGGTTAAAGAGATGAGTAACTTCCAGTAAAATCAGGAGACACACTTTCAAAACAATCCATTATAATCATTTCTCCCCTTTAATTAATAAAGGTAGAACAAATAGGACAAATATTTAGCCAGTTTTAAAAGACGTCTCACTACAACAATCTTTTTATATAGTTTTGTAAAATAATCTAGGCTTCCAACATCTTTGCAGCTTTTCAAGTAGTAAAAATGACAGGTCAGGTTTATAATAAATAATCATTTAACTGAAGGCTTTTATTCATCCGTTCATTAAAGTGCTCAAATCTGTTGCATTAAGACTGGAATTAAAACAAAAAGGAAACAGAAAATATAACATGCAACGAAGCCAACTCGACCAGATGAAAGAAAAACTAAAATGAGCTTCGAACAGCCTAATGGTCACATTATTTAAAGACAGACAATGTTTGTTTTCTCCAATGATACAATAGAAATATTCACACAGTCTTTGTAGAATTACAAACATCAGCAGCACTCAGTCAGTCTTTTTATCAGCTGCTAGCGTGGCTCCATTTGCTGTTACGTCCCCATTGCTTTCAGGCTGAAAAGTGGAAAAAAGTTAACTTTAATAACATGAACTTAAATTTACACACACTAGAATAAAATCAGGTTCCTGCCGCTGCCTTACCTTGTGAGTCCCATTACTCTTTTCACTGCTTTTCTGATCGGTGCTTGTGTCTGTTACGGCTTTTTTGTTCCAGAATGCTTTGATGAAGGGTGAAATTACAGGATAGATGATGGGTTCCAGGAACCTCTTGTAGACCCACAAAAGAACAGGAATCACAATGCAGGGAATGCAGACCATGACTGTGGTTCACACAGGCCTTCTAGACAAAGAAGCTGAAGCGTGGAAAAGCACAAAAAAGCCTTAGTTACAACAATGATATACAATAAAAAGTCTTACTAATCAAAGTGTAGACAGCACTTCATTTGAAAAGAATTGGTCATGTATCCCCATTTCTACGAAAGAGAAAAGTATTGGCAGAGCTTCGTTGATAGGATAGAAAAGCATACAATTAATTGCATTGGGTCTAAAACTTTATATTAATAGATTAAATAACACTCCTGATTTTGCCTATGCTTTTAATGTTATTTACTAACCCAGTTTAAAATAAATAAAACTGGCAGCATAATTTTAGGAGAGCAAAACACTTTTTATTTAACTCCTAGATTATTTACTAAATTGCTCGATCATTCTGCTGTCTAACCAGCAGGGCTAAAATGAATAAAACAAATATTCTTTCTGATTTTACACGTTTAGGATTTTAGAGAGAGTTCCTAAACAACATTTATAAGGCTACATAAGAATGACAGGACCACATTTGATCTTTCATTGTAAATAATGACAAGATATTACATACATTTAAGAGAGGCATCTGTTGTGTTTTTTAATGTCTTGTTGTCTCACCAGCAAAGACTGGCTTGTAAACAATGATCCAGCAATTTCTGACATTGGCCAGAAAAAAATTAGACGATCAAGTTATCTTATATTAGCATAGTTCTCATTTTTACTGCCAGCCAGTACAATGACATACCAATGCTTTCCAAAATTATAATCAAAGATGTAACCTAGACTTGTTGAAATGTGTTTACAGATAACATATTGCTTGTCTTAATAGGATATAAGCAGATTTTAACATCCACTTATGGCTATTTTACTAATTAAAGGTGTATTGTTAGAATCTGAATGGCAACTATTTTCCTTAGAAGTGAACAGGAATTTGGGTTCTGATTATATTCTCAGATTCTTTTTAATTAAAATTGTTTTTAAGTATGTTTAAAGTTGCTGCATAATTCAAGGACTACGAGAAGAGAATGATAAAGTTTTAATTTAAAAACATTAAAAGCAAATATACTGAGTGAGACTCAATGTAAAACAGTAACTTGGGTCTGTTTCCTTAAATAGCCATATATGAAGTTTATTGTGATATAGTATTATAGGGATAAACAAAAGTATTAATAATTACATTAGGTTGCTCAGTGATATAATGAAGGTACCTTCAGATTGTAAGTGTTTTAGCAACTCTGACCACAGTAAAATGGTCACTGCTCACAAAACATCTGTGACATCCATTGCTTTTAACGTTTCTAATTTGGTCAGCCATAACATTACCAAGCCATACATTTCAACCTGAACGTGTGATAGGAAAATCGTTAAATTCGGGTTTCTACTGGCATGCTGATTAGGGAGTTCAGTGACCCTTGAGGAAGGAGTGTCAGAGAAAGATTGTTGCTCTCCCAGGCTGGACTTAGGAACCCCTACTTCTAAATAGGGAGCAGGAGCCTCTATGGATGGGATTTTGTTGTCTAGACCATCCCACAATTACTTTATTCTGAAGCAATCGGAAATATTGAGATTAAATTATCTTCTTAAAACTCTCCCTGGATTAGATTAAATTGGGGTTTTATCTTAAAAAAAAAAAAAGAGGGAAAACTTTTACTAACTACTTATGTGTGTCTACGCAGCCCCATACACAAACACAAAGTAATGGCTACCATATGATCACCATCAGACATGCTTAAATTCTTATTTTGTTTTTTTTCATATTTCTAACCCATAAAATGTCAGGAAAAAAATATATATTTGCTTGCTGTCTAAAACATCCTGCACACGAACATTTGCCTTGACGAGGTGATCATCAGTTTTGTTTGCTCGTTACTGGAAATACCCGTGAGCCTGATCAGCATCTATGCAGCTATTTATGGGAGAAAATAGCTAAATGTTTTACAAACGTAAATCTGGTAAATGTTGATGACTTACAACATGGCAGATGATATCTAACTCTTGCTACAAAAAAAACGACATCTTACAATTATAAACATATTTCTACAGTATTACATTAAATAAACATTAATTAAATATTTGAGCTGTTCTGGGCATTGAGACTCGTGATATGTCCTTCAAAATGCATCTGACGATAAACTATACATTAAATCAATCATATTTATAGGCTTTATCGTGAATTTAAACGAGGCTTAAATTAATTAAGTAAACTTGCCATGGGAAGAAGTTAATTTTCAGCCATTATCCAGTTATTTTAATCCTAGTGCCGTTGGCAGCTAGCCAACGTTAGCTTCCGGTTAACTCTATGTTGCTAACGAGAGACAAGAGGAAATATTAAAGCTTACAAATCATTTTCCTTATCTAAAGAAATCACAAAGTAAATAAAATTACCTGGATAAATGATATAACCAAACGCTACTGCTGTCACGAACTACCGGCGAGGTTAGCGCTGGTCTCTGTCTGTTGTCGGTGACGGAGAGAACTCTCTGGAACCGGATGTTCGAACACAAATCCCCACTTCCGTCACAGGCCGATGACGAAAGCGGAAATAGTTTAACAGCGATAAGGTTTTTTGTTTTTAAGAAACAGAAAACATTTGCTGGCTTTCAACCATCTGTCCAGGTTTGTACTTCACCTGATGAACGACTGTAAGTGTTAGTTACTTGTTTTTTTCTTGTAATACTTTTAGCATCATCGGGGAAACAAAAGGTTTACATACTAAAACAGCCTTGTTTTGCTTGTGACCATATAAGATTAAGGAAATTAAAATGTACAATTGGGTGCATAAAGTTTTCTGTAAAAATCTACAATAATTTATATATTTTGGTATATCGTGAACATTAATCCTGGCATTTGATTTGCAATATTATGTATCACTACTGCATTAATCAATGAGTGAATTCAGTATAGTGGTTTATTTTAACGATTTCCAACATTTTATTCGGTCTTGATCATTTCCTTTGTTCAGTTAAACTGTATCTAACATGGTTTAAGTTCCACGTTTCATATTTATTTACAATTACAGTTGTTTTAACTTGTTGTGATTGTCATATCTATTATTTATGCTTTCATTTTGAGGTTAAAGTTGATTTTAATGTGTTTTTCTATATGATCATTACTTGGTGGGGGAAAAAAAGATTGTAACACTGTAAACAAACAAAGGGAAATTAGATGTTACCCTTTCAAAAATGAGTTTGCAAAAGAGATCAACTGACATAATGGTGTTGGCATCGAAGACTAAACATGCTTATTTAGCAAAACATCAAAGAAAAATATTAATAAGAGGTAGTAAAGTATAATAGCAGCAACTGCACCATACCAAATACTTTAAAGTCATTTGGTATTTATCAGTTTATTAAAAACAACATGAAATTTGGAGATCTAAACTTTGATGCATAGATAATGGGTATAATCTAGAGGTAGGTATAGCAATATGGTTGAAATTTTTTATCACAATATCTTTTACTTAGACGGTAAATTTAAATTAGTAATGACACAGATTCAGCTCTTAAAACTCATACTAACTTATCTTGAACTGAAACTGATAAAGATAGACGATATAATGAGGAACACCCCTAGTATGAATCTTGTGATTACTTATTTCTTGTTGGGCTTAAAACTGCCGCCTATTTGTGAGTTTGAAGTGGTTCAGGTGGGGAGTGTCGTTCAAAATTCATGCAAAATTGAAAGCAGTGGGTCAGGGGTCTGAGAAAACTATACATTCATAATAGGAATTAAAAACTGGATTGGTGAATTAATAAACAAAAAGTTATGTTAACCAAAAAGGCTTACAATGTATGAGATTATGTCATCTTTTATAAATGCGAGTATTGCATGTGCTGTCAAATATAATCAGCTTTGTCGCGTTTTCTGTTCGCCTCTCAGCCCCACAATGCCTCTGTCCACGCAGTCTCAAGGTGAAGACGAGCAGTACGTTCTGATAGCCAATTTAGATAATGCTCGCAATCTGTCCAACATAGTAAAAGCCATCACCTGCAAGGACCACGCCATCTTCACAGCGACGGCAAACGGCCTGAAGGTCACAATAGAGGACTGCAAATGCATGCAAGCAAATGCCTTTATTCAGGTGTGTTTATCTATTTTTTAGGTTTGCAGAGGAGCAAATATTTTTTTTTTTTGTCTTTGTATTTGAAGGATTCCCCCCTAAAAAAATGTTTCTATTTTTTCGTCTCAGGCGGACATCTTTCAAGAATATACATTAAAAGAAGATTTGGTCGTTTTTCAAATTAACCTAACCGTTTTGCTCGACTGCCTGAATATCTTTGGTGGAAGCGCGGTTGCAGGTGAATGCTCTAAACGAAGTATGAGTAGGAAAGGGAACAAATATTTAACGGAGGACCCTCAATTGTACACCTTCTCCCACCTCGTACCCTCGTATGATGTTTTCAGGAGTCTCGACGGCTCTGCGCATGTGCTACAGGGGGTACGGTCATCCTCTGACGTTGTTCCTGGAGGAGGGTGGCGTGGTGACAGTCTGCAAAATTAACACACAGGAACCAGAAGAACCAATTGACTTTGAGTTCTCCAGCTCCAACGTCACAAACAAGGTTAATGTTTAGGCTTTAAAACTAGAATAACGAGCAGGAAAACATGCTGCAATTCTTGACTCCTGCTTGTTTATGTCTCTTTTTGAAAGGTTATTTTACAGTCAGAGAGTCTGAAGGAAGCGTTCTCTGAACTAGACATGACCAGCGAAGTGCTACAGATCACCATGTCCCCTAGCCAGCCGTACTTCAGGTTTTATATTAAATCATTTTATATCAAAGTGTTGTCCAATTTATGATAAGGCTGTAAAAATTACAGGAAAAAAAGTTCATATTTTCAAGATTCTACTTCCGTGTCCATAACTGTTGATGCAGAAGATGGAAATGTACAGAACATCGAATGTTTTTTCCTCAGCATTCTGATTTCTTCTCTACAGGTTGTCTACATTTGGGAACTCTGGAAATGCTCATTACGACTACTCCAAGGATTCGGACATGATGGAGCTTTTTCAGTGCAACAAGACACAGACCAACAGGTGTGTGGCATCACTAGTAGAAGACTTTGTTCATCACAGGGAGGCAAACTGTTCAACTTTCAGGAGGTCACCTAGTTTAAACAAATTTCCATTTAAATTTCAAAAATTATACAAACACCCCATAAAACAGTTGCACAAGGTTAGTTTAACATTTATATCAATACTCATTAAACATAATGTTATTCCATGTGTGCTTATAAAAGTTTATCTGCAGTTTTTTTAGTGGGATTATTCTCGCCCGCTCTTTTAAGTCCCATACAACTTCTGATTTGTTTCCCCTTCTGTGACAGATACAAGATGTCCCTATTGAAGCCCTCCACCAAAGCCTTGGCTATATCCTCTAAGGTATCGGTGAGGACAGACAGCAGGGGACTTCTTTCTCTGCAGTACCTGGTCAGGAACGACGACGGCCAGATCTGCTTTGTGGAATATTTCTGTTGCCCTGATGAGGAGGCATAAGAACTGAACTTGGGACGATTTACATATTTTTTTATAACAATATAGAAAAGGATTGAACTGGTAACACAAGGGTCTTGGGTGTCCAATCTTAGCTCCAGCCTTCCCGAATATTAGGAAGGCAGGTTGTAAAACCCACCTTTAGATTTGTAAAGTGTTGAAGGATTCCTGTTAAAGTCCCCTCCCTCTTCTTCCAACTTTATTTGCAGCATCCAACATTTTTCCTTCTCTAAACTACTGCACTTTGAAAGCTTGGAAATACCATTTTATGTTTTTATGTTTCAGGTTTTTCATGAATAAAATCTTCAGAGTTTATAGCATATTTTAGAATTTTCTTTTGCACAGCTAAATTTATATTTGCAGATTTTTGTTTTTTTTACATTGGGAAGGTTTTATTGCCAACCTATGTGGCTGTAGGCAGTTTTACTACAATCATACTCAATCTGGGGAAGAAATTACTGTAGGATTACTGTGTCCATATAGACATTTAGGCAGTATCCTAAGTGTCTCACTCAACCAGTGAATATAGGTTAATACAAATTTGGGTTCAAACTACTCACCCTCCAAATAACCAGTCCACCAACCCCGAAATATATTTTAACATCACATTAAGGTTTCAATGAAAAGTCTGTCAGTATCCGTTGTTCTGGTAATAAAACAAATTGCAACTTAACAAGTGTTAAATCAATTCCAAAAATTGAAATCCTGGTCCATAGAACATTTATTGTACTTTAAATAGTTGATTCCTGCATTCAGTCTACAGCGACTCTGCAGTAACTAAGTTAACTAAATAACTAAGAAAAACATTGAGCAACCTTAGTTTGAATCAAAGTGAGCAAACTACAGGCTTAGCCCCGCCTCACCAACAACATAAAATATTTCCCTTTTCTTAGATGTAACTTGCAATCTCTGACGTACTGATTGGTGATCTCTTATTCTTGACTCTGTATGGAAATATTTGACTTATCTGACAACAGACCACAGGTAAAATAAGTATAATAAAGAAAAACATGTATTTTTTAAAGCACAAAAATCAAATGTTGACCATTTAACAGTTTTCTCCCTACAAACACACAAAACAATCACCAAGTAGAGTTTTTTTTAATGAAAAGGGACTAAATAATGAAGGCGTTTTGTAAAATAATGATTGTATATGTCGTATTAATATCTGCATATTGCATTAAACACAAAACAAAAACAAAAAAAAGAATTAAGACTGCAGCAGCGGTAAATTATCGACGCCCTCTCTGCATCCGCTGCCTCTTGAACGCTTTGTGCTTGTTCTTCTTCACCACTTTTGGTGCAGGTGGCTCCATCTGAACGTGAACAGGTAAATCCTCGCCTGGCGTGGCGAAGACGTCGGCCGTCACATCCGTCTCAACATCCTCCTTCGCCTCCTTCCTTCTAATTTTCTGGATCTCCTTCACCATCTGCTTCTCTCTCACTTTGGCCGCCGCCGCCAGTCGGATCTCTCGTCTGTGCTGTGGGTCAAATTTATGCAGTTTTAAGACATCAAAATAAAATAAAAAATTTCATCCTTATCTGGTGCAAATTGCTAAACGGTTTTAAATTTCCCACCCTAACTTTATATTTTTTGGTTTGTTGAGCTAAAACATGAATAGACCCAGATTTGTGGTGACCCTGAAACTGAGTCAGAATATTCACACTCTGACGGTAAAGATTTGAGTTGGCAATAAATGTCGGCTAAAATCCCTTTACCTATATTTAGGCTGTCATAGAATTTGTTACAAAAGCCAAGACAAAACAATCAAATATATGAAACATGACCATAAAAACATGTAGAACCTTGCTTAATGATTATATCTTTTTTTCTTTTTACCAAGTTTGGAGATTGGAAGTTTGGATTTTCAAAGAGTGTAGGTCCTCCAAAGCTTCCCTGGAAGATCTTTATGAGGTTCAGAACAAACCGCGGGCCGATCTCCACCAGAGAGGCGTCCTCCTCAATAATCTAAATGTGGAAAAAAGGACAAATGTTGTAAGTGAAAGTTAAATCTATAGAGAAAACTTTGCCATGTGTAAAAATTGGCGTCTGCGGTGTGAAGCCTGTTTGTTTTAAAAGGTCACCTGATAGTTTCTAAACCAAATTCTGTTGTCTGCGATTGAGAATGTGTAGACGTGATCCACAAAAGGCTGACTCTTTGGATGGTAGCGAGGAGTGGAAAATGTCTGCAACGAGAAAAACATAATGATCATGTATCTGAACCGAGAAGAAAAAAAAAGTCCAAACAATATAAATGTACACATTATGTTTTTGTGCTTAAGAGCATGGCGCTCAGCATTTGATTCATAAATTGTTTATTACAAACCAATTGTTGTGGTAACACATTTTTTTCAGACTTTTCCAGACCAAATTTGAGAAAAGAAAAGATGTAAAACAATCGGTGGAAAGAAGAACTGGAAAGACAGTTACATAATAAACAAAAGATTGATTTGAGAGATACTTTTAAATAAGAAATAAACAAAGGGTCAAGTCTGGAAATGCATTTTCTTTATTGTTTTGGTCTAAATTTAAAAATGGCACACAGTTGTTACAGTGTTTGCTGTTAAGACTTTTACAACAAGAGAGCATACCTGGATAAAGAGCTCCTTTAGTAAAGCATAGTGGGCCTCTTTGTCAAATTTCTGTTAAAAACAAAAACAAAATTTTAGACTTGAGCAACAAAAGGCTCTTCTCATTATTTAGAAATCGCAGCACAAAACGCTTCAAAGACAAAAACATCATCACGCTCTATTTAAGTAAATGTAAACGTCAAATTCGGGCTGAGCCTTCCTTTAACACTCACTGGATCAAAGGAGAGCAGCGGCCGGGATCCTTTAAGGCAGTTTCCTGTCATTTTGAGCTCAGCCAGCGTATGAACTGTGAGGGCAACGGTGACATTAATGAGGAACCTGTAACGACGAATATTCTCTGCGCCTAAGAGCTGAAGAGGAGAAGCAACCTACTGTTCTGAACCAGAAACTTTGCAGACGGTCCATGCGGACAGTTGGAGATCCTACAAAAAAAAAAATTTAAAAAAAGGAAGCGCAGGTTTGATTTTTGGGTCATATGTAAACTTTCACGTTTAAGAAAAGTACCACAGGTAAAACCCTCACCACATATAGAGGTCCTGCTTCTTTTTTGCCTCAAAAAATAGGCACTTGTTGCAGTTTTTGATTTCACAGACCTAAAAAAATACAACAAAACAGGATTATAGACATTAGTCTTTGCCCCCTAAACAAGGGGAACTCTATTCTTCATAAACTTACCTCATTGACAACAAACAGCTTGTCCTTCCGGTCCATTTTTGTATCTGAGTTGTAGGAGTTAATCTCAGTTTAACATTCAGTCAGAAGTCAAATATTAAGGCAGAACTTTGAGAGCCTCAACACTGACCTGCTTTTGCATGAGGCATCATGGTCCTCAAGTCTTGCATCAAGTGTCTGGTTCTGAAGTTTATCCCTCTGGAGGAGAAGATGAGAACTCGTTCCTTGTTGGTCCATTTGCCCTGTTAAGAGGAGATTATCCTGTGATATCAAACCGTTTCTGCTTGCAATAAAAGCAAATAAAGACAATAAAACTGATTGAAAACTACAAGCAGGGGGTCTGTTTCATTATTTGGCTCACAGACGGCCCTTCCAGATCAGAAAGCTCAACCCTTAGCCACCCGATGTCAGACTAGAGCCAAAATATATATATATATATACAATATTAATAACTAATAAAGACAAAATAAAAGAACTAAAAAAGGATGTATATTTTAAATACACCAAAACACATAAGTGTTTCTAACTCTAGTTAAAATAACAGAAGATGATACTGTACGTAGTAATGCTAGTAATTTTATTTCTCTTTTTTTTTGGCTAAAATCTCAAATTAATGATTCAAAAGTCATTCAAAAAAATCTGAGATTAGGAGTTGACCACAGAAGGGCTGGATTGTGCATCTCGGGCTGAGATTTTTTCTGAAGAGAGGTTACATTTTTTGTATTATTGACACTTTTAAAGAAGACAAAAGCAGAGGCTCACTTTGCCATATGAGCCCTGGTAATAACTGTAATGCAAGCTGAGCTTTTACTGCACCAGATTATTGTTATCCTCTTGGCTTCCCATGAATAATAAAACTCGGAGAATATTTTACACGGTCAATTTAGAAGCTGGCTACTGTGAATGCAGCGCAATAGTAATCTGCTTATAACATGTAACTGGTACTGTTTAATATTGTCTATATTCGCTGATAGGCAGAAGGAAAACTCATAAAACATTTATTATTTTAGCTAATGTTAAAACTTTCTTGAATGTTCACTCGTAGGTATCAGTGTATACTAGTTTATGTAACATAGTTTGATTGATTAAAGTCCTTGGTCAATCTTTTTAACGAACGCACACTAGCTAGCTAAGACTGGCTAATGACAACTCACCATGGAAACCGGTGCTGGGATCGTGACCTCATTGCTTCTCTCCTGATCGGCTTCAGTCTGTGTTTCGCCTTCGTCTACGACAAATCTGCCCTTTTTAAGCTTTTTATCAGCGGCTCCGTCTCTACCACGTTTTCTTTTGAACGCAGCCATGCTTGTATGATATCAACTGCTTCTTCTTCTTAATGTTATTGGCGGTCGGCAAAGAACGTAAGGAAGCACTGCCGCCACCAACTGGCCAGGAGTGTGAATTACTTAACTAAAACAAACAATGTCAACCAGTGCTCTCCTTAGCCATACTATCATCCATTTCATTCCCCTGGCTTAACCCCATGATGTGTTGAAACCCAAATAAAATTACCTGTAAGCCCCATCATATTGATTCTGTAAATTCTTTGTTGTATTTCAATTAATGTATTTGGTCTTCTGTCTGACTGACCTTGTTGCAAACTAGCCAATGATGAACTGGAACTGCAACTAACAAAAACTCAAACATCGCATGATTCACAATGCCAGGGATTTGAACCTCACTCAGTCTTTACATATGACCCTAAGAGAAGTTTTGATGTCACACATATGTAGATTGTTGCAAGAGGTTAATGATGCATTTCAATAAATATCTAATTTAAGCTATTTATAGAACAGATTGACCAAACAAGCTGTTATAACAAAGCAAACTCCCTTTCTTCCAATATTTTTGTTTTTTGTCGTTGTTTTATTACTTGTTCAAAAAGATAGTTAGCTGCTCAGATCGACTAAGGTCAAAAATATGAATATTGTAAAAATAAATAAATAAATAAACAACTAATAAACTGAACCAATGTTTTAACATGTTATGCTTTATAAACCAATGCCTATTTAAATTATTTTACAGTAAAATGAGTATTGTAGTTAATACATCCTTAACATACATTTTTAAAACAGATTACAGTAGAGGGAAAGCACAATATCCTAAATGCTGTGATGTTGTCACTTAGTCTCTTAGTCTGTAATTTCCGACTGTCAAACGACGGTAGTTACAATGCAAATAGACAAAAATGGGGTTTAATAGTGATCCCTATTGTTTTCCAAGTAAGGTTCTGGAATAGGTTGATAAATCCTGCACATTGGAAGGCGGTAACATAGATCACAAATAACAATTTTTCATAAACGCATATGATCAAAATATGATTATCTGCCCAATAATGAATGTGATCACAGTAAACCATGGAGAAAAAACAAATGCCACTACATTGTGTAATTCTCAGTCCAGCTGGAGTCTACCCTGCTGCAATGTAATCTACAAAAATCCTTGTTTATGCAATGAATGGCATTAGTGAGGTAGCTAATTAATCCTAAATCAGGTGTTAATATAAGCTTCACACAGAGGTTTAAGTAACTTGTACAAATGACCACGTTCCACACTGTTGGAAAAAGCTGACCTTCGCACATCTCATTTCTTCTCAGCATTTGTCCTTCGCCATCAGGTGAGTTGGCGGTAGTTCTGTGCATAACAACCTATTCAGCTTCTTTTCTAAAAACTTTAGACCTATGTGTGCTATTTATTAGAACCTGACAGAATGGTCATTCTTTTGCTGATAGATTTGTAGATTTTTGTGTAGATGCCAAATAGTTTTGAGAATCCTGCTTTTGATTTTCAACATTTCTCAAAAAGAATGGGTCCATGTTAATGATGCTGCTTCTATCTATGCAAAAGACCGCTAAAGAGAAAATGTGTGTTTTCTTTCTGAATGAGGAACATTTATGTTATCAGACAACACTGATTGCATCATCAACCAAGCTAATGCATATGAAAGCTAATCCCAGCACTGTCTCTGCTGTGGAAAGATTTTTCTGTTCACAATCACCACATGTTTGATTAAGGCAGTGAGGTGCAGCAAAGTCAAGATGCTTTATCGTCCCCTGGTGTCCTTACAAAGACAACTCTTTGTGTGGACAAAACCTCAGTAAGTGCACAGTGCCAATGTTCTTAGGTGTTATATTTAGAAGTGACTGAGTAGTAGTAGTAGTCGCCTTGGGAGAGGGAGCATGGTTCTGTGTTATGATTAAGTACTGGAGACAAGGTGCAGATAGATAAACTCCCCTGCAAGGAATAAATAAGGAGAAACGATGAAGGTCAATTTAATACATTATTTTTTTTAAATGTAGTGTGATGTTTTTACTTAAATCCTTCAACTGCGTCATTGTTATGGAATAAGACAGAGCGAAAGGGAAGAAAAATGTCACTTTAGTCGTCGAGCCACTCACGGTAATAGCGACTCATTTTAGTTTCTTACAGTTGCCTTTAGCATCTAACCACGTTTTGTTGTTATATAAAAAGCGAGAATGAAGTCTTTTCACGTAGGACAAATAGAAGGACAAAGTGCTGAGTTCTTATAATACGGCTGAGAACGTGAACATACAGTGAAATATGTGTTTCAACTGTAAGTTGTTCCTGCTTCTGTTTAAGCCAGATCAGCTGACTGCTGAGCAAGCCAGTCCGTTTGTCCTTAATCTCTCCTTCCATCCTTCAGCACCTGCAAGGTTCTGGACAACTTTTCTCATTCCAAATAATAATATATATAACAGGTACAACAAACTTGTTGTGTTGATTACTCATCCTGAAGATGTGTTCTACCAACCTCTTTGAACAGCTCATTGACAGTAGCCTGTGCAGTTTGCATGTTTATTTTTGTACATTCACAATCTCACGTTTTTAAACATTGAAAAGCCCTCATTAAGGATATACCTAAAACAATTTAACGTATCCTGGATAATGTTGGGAAAATACAGACCACCAGAGTGACATTTTTGGAACATTGTGACGTTTAACAACTTTTAAAGCGTTATCTACCTTTTCTAAACAATTCAGCACAACCAACCAATGTTTGAATTAAACAGGGGTGCAGATAGGTTTTTGCAACTGGGGGGGACGAAGTTGCGACAATATGTTCTCGAAGGAATAAACTCTGATGCCCTCAGGGCAGCGCTATTACTCAGCCATGACATAAACCATCAATCCTTCATCCTTGCAACTGTTATGTTAAGCCTACTGAGTAGGTACTGACTTGTACAGTCAAACTTAATCGCCCATCATTGGAAAAAACAAAACCTATTGATTCTGATACTGCTTCCAATCACTCACCAAGCATGCAATATGCTGTATGCAAAAACGGTTTTATTTAAACATTAAATGACTTCAAGCACACTGACTCTTTAAGAAAACCAAAAGAAAAGGGTGTATAATAAAACACAAAAGGTAATTAAAACTCACTTCTTACTGCGCTTTACAAACACAAACAACATAGCCTACATACACAAATAAAATTTTAAATAAGTGCATGAGTTTTTAATAAATGGCCTCAAATGCAGAATTAAGTGAAGTGAAGGATCCAAAAACCTCTCTCCTCCGATCCTTGCCCTGAATATATTATTGGGCAATGTCTGTCCTGTTCAGATTGTCCAGCCACTCTTGGTGGATGTGGCACACTGGACTCTAAAAAAGGATTTACTGTGTCTATAACACGAGATAACAAGCTAAGAGACTCTTGGAGTCAATTCAACAGAGGTTTCTATGACAACAACCCAATAGTGCTAAATGCTAACACTGATTCACCTTAAATTGAATACATTGTGCCGGTCTAAATGATTGTATATTACCATGTCCAGTTCAGCTAATATAAGTCGTGATATCTGACTGCGTATTAGTAACTAAACTTACAGTACACAGTTTAAAATGCTTAGGTTAGCAGTTTCGCTAGTGTTAGCATGCTAAGCCCTACTACAGCGACGTTTGCCTGACTGGACAGTTCGTTTTTCTCAGAATTCAAACTGTAACATCTTAAAACAGTAGGCTAGGCATAATCACAGATTCAATTACACATTTCCAAAACACCCCAACAACTCCAGAAGGTTGCAATGGCAGATGTTGGTAGGTTTTGCGGAGCTTGGAGCTGTCCCAGTGATGCCTGTAAAACTCGTTCTGGCTAACCATATAATATATAATATACAATATATAATATACAATAACATACAATGACTTAAATGCTATTGTATACACTGGTTGATCAAATCTATCTACGTTTCCTGTAGGGATTTTTAATGTCCAGCAGGTGTCAGTATTCAATGACACAGTATCAATACAGTTTTGCTGTGTCGAAACGCTTCATGACGCCTCATCTACCCATCACTACTGCCCAGCTCAACAACTGAGTTGTTGCAAATCATGCACTAACTAACATGCAATAAATTAAAATGATGAATTCATCTTTTCATTTTCCCGTGAAGTTTGCCTTAACATGAGAAAGAAAGCAGACTTTTTTCTTTTCAATTAAAAGTGAGGGGGACAGATCGAAGGGCATTCAAATCTGGGTGTGCCAAAACCCCCCTGACACACCCTCTATCTGCGTCCCAGGTATTAAACAAAGGTAAAAAAAAACTGCCTTATATTACAAGCACCCTGATTGAGGGGAACCAACCGTGTTTAATAAGTCGAAGAGGTTTTTTGGGATAATTCTGGCAGTCATGCTCAAAACTTGCAAAAGCCAGTGATCAATAATATCAATTAGTCATCTACTTTGTCATGTTTTTTTCAACGGTGCTTGGTTTTGTCTAATCCTGATGTATGGATGCATATATTAACATAGCCATCAATCAGAATGCAGGTTGCCAATTTTGCTCCAATTGTTTTGCTTTTTTTTCACGTAAATGTTTTGAGGAAGGCACTAGCTGTTGGGAATGATGTGACATGCTTTTTTTCTAGCTTTTGAAAAATAAAAATGTAATGTAATAAAACATAAAAGCAAAAACACAACAAACTAAACATTCCCTGTTTAATCTTATTTAGCCAAAATAAATATTTGCATGTACCACAGTTGAGCAGTTTTAGTCATTTGGTTCTCCTTAAATTCAGTTTTTACACAATATAATAAATAAATAAAAATATAATCAAGCTAATTCATCAAAAAATGCATAATGTGTGTGAAAGGCAATAATATACAACGTATACAGTAGTAGCGTGAATTTCTCCTTTTCAAACAAAATTAATTCCGCAAATACCCACTAGAGGTCACTATAGGGACATATTCACAGCATTGCTGCGTGTTGGGAGCTCAAAAAACAGCATGGGACCAAATGTCAATCAAAATTACTTTAGATATTCATCTGTAAATTAAGTTAAAAGAGGACCTGAATCTGTGTTTAGATAATGTTATCATTTACAAAACAAAAAAAATCCATCTTTTTACAAAAAAATATACAGTAAATATGTAAAAAACTGAAGTAAGATTAAAGTGGGGGTGGGGGTGGGGGGGGTGATTTGTGTTTCTGTATTATGCTTACAACTTGCTATTAAGGCCATTAACAAAGCCGCTTGTGTTCAGATGTTTGCTGACACTCGCATGGCAGACATAGTGAGACTTTTAAATCAATGTCAAGAGCAGATGGCCTTATTATGTAACATTATTGCAACTAAGTAGAGCTGGAAAAGGGAGGGGGGGAGTGATTTCCTTTGCCAGCCTGAAAGAGATCCATGGTTAGCCCGCATAAAAGTAGATTAGTCACAGATAGCAGCATTATTTAGAATGCTGTAGTTTTTGTTTTTTTTATGAATAAGAATTTCTTCATGTGAACATATGCTGGCTCACGAATCCAAAGCAAATGCTGCACACTGACTAAGTATTCATTCACAACAAAACACATGTAGGGTTCTCTCGTTTTCAAAAAAAATAAAAATAACTGAATTGAATCAGTGGTAGAAAAAACAACAACAGTATCACACAAAGAAGTCTCTCCATGTGTACGTTTACAATACAGACCGTGGCTCAACAATCATCCAGTCCATACCACAAAAAAAAAGATGCTTGGAGACGCTTTTATTCTCCTACGCTGAGCAAGAACGCACATGTGTGCGTCTGCGTCAGTGCCTGTAAAAAAAAAAAATCTCCCGAGGCGTGTCTTTCCAGTGTTTTTCAACACAATAAGCGCTGAGGAAGTTTCATACGACGGACAATAATCGGATGCAAAGATCCCTGAAGGAATCTGTCTCCACGTCTCCTCTTGCGGCCTCCAAATCAGCATTTGAGTGTCCTTGGAAAACAGTGCAACTGGACTTTATTTACTTTTGCGTGTATGTCTGAGAGCTCCAGCATACGGGGTGCTTTTGTTCAGACAAAATGTATAAACCTCTTATTATGATGGCTTTTTTTATTTTTATTACTGATTCAAAGAGACAAGAAGATCTCTTTTAAAAGTTTGCTCTGTTCACACATACAAAATATGCAGAAACATGAGGGGCAGGGAGTCAAAGACAGCGTGTCTGCACAGATTTAATACACCTGGAGACCAAACTATCTTTATAGCTCTCTGTAAGAGGAACGAGGGAAAAGGATAAAAAGTGATTTACGGCACATCATTCTGATGCTCGTGGTGGGTTTTACAATATTTGTTCATACTCAGAGCGGGCAAAAGTTACTAAGGTAGCACCAAACAGGCACCATGTGTCGCCCCCGAGGAGACGTGACCAATTTCTCCTTCGGAGAGAAAGCCAGTGTCTTGCAGCCTTTTCTGTACGGCCATAATGGCAATAATTACAGCACAGGCAAATTGTCTCGGTTTACCACAAGGAAGCATTTTAAAGTGTGTTTTTCTTGTTGATACCAACACGGACGCCTGCTCCCTGATAGGATGAAAGATAGGGAGCATGTTTACATTTTTAAAGGCTGCCGTGAACTGCAACTCCTTCCCAAACACACATTCCCACATGAAATAAAAAAACAAACAACAAAATGCTTGTCATTCAAATGGAATTGGCACTTATTTCCTTCAAAGTTACCATCATCATTTGTTACCTTGCCTTAACCTTCAGTTAGTTATCGTTAACACCTTTCCAACCTGGTCCCCAGGTTGCTTTCATTTCCTGAAAAGCTCCTTCTTAGGTTAACCCACACCTTTGTATCATGAGGTCCTGGATTACGATGGCATTTACTCAATCACAATCACATTGGCTATCTAACCACACGGTGTAAGATGTGAAGCTACCTTAAACTGACCCTTAACTATGGTGCCACTCCAGAATATGACCCCTGGGAAAGTGCTGCTTGTTTTTTTTTTGTTTTTTTTTCAAAAGACACGTGTAGATAAGAGTTACACGAGGTTCCAAAAATAAATGTCAGAAAGACCCGGGCTTTATCATACCAAGTATTGGAAAAAACAACACAAAAACAGATCTTACAAATGAGAAAAGAAGTTGCGTTGTCTTCATTTCTACAAGATAATGTGTGCATTAAAAAGAAAAATCTCGAGAAAACATGAAGTGACAGATTCTTTTTTTAGAGTTGTATTTCCAACTACTGTTCTGTCCTCGTGTTGTATTCTGTTTTCCAAGCTTTATTTACAAAAGCAATCTATTTTGAAAGTGTGAATCCTGCAGAAAAAGTACATGTTGCTGCCACCTCCGCACATCCCTTCCACTGCACAGTTTCATCAGACCCCTACCCTCACTAAACCCAGGAACATGTTTGCAAAAATGAAGGTCTTTGTCCATGAGTGCATCCGCAAACTGCAATCTATGTTATTAAATTGGCTTTGGAGTAATTACCTCCTTCATTTTTATTCACTCAGCTCCACATGTTCTGCTTTTGTTATGTAGTTGTTTTTGCACCAAAATATGTTAACCTCTGGCACACATAACAACTTAATTGCTGGACGTTCCCAAAGCTATTATACCTTTATTTTATAATGACAGTTGCCATTAACAAATTCCTGCTAGGAATGGAACAAATTCGTAGAGGTCTCTGATTTCACTTTTGTTTGGCCCCCCATGAAGTAAGCAGAACATCTGAGATACGACTGAACAGATGCAGCCTGTCAGATGGTTAACCATAGCATCATTTTTTATCTATTTAAAATTGTTACACTACATCCATTCATTCCTCCATTTTCCAACCTGCTTATCCTTGTGGCGGTGCGAGATTCTGCTGGGGTCTATCTCCAGCATTCATCAGGCGGAGAGGTGGGGAGACACGCTGGACTGGTCGTCCGTCCATCACTGGAAAAACTGGACAATCAACCATGCACATGTATAGGTGAGGGTAACCAAGGGAGACACTGGACTATGGGATACAGTCACAGTAACCCAGAGAGAAGCCACACATTTAAAGGGAGATTATGGATTATGAAACCTGGCCAGATATTTGACCTGCAATTCAAACTGTATCATCAGGGCAGACCCATTTCAATTATAATAATAATAATAGTAATGTAAGAAATCTAACAATTTTCCAATTCGCTCATCCACACTCACACCTTAGGACAATTCAGACAATCCAACTAACCCAACAGTAACGTTTTTAGAATGTGGAGTACACGGAGAGAACCCACACATGCACAGAGAGAACATGTAAACCCCTACCCCGCTACAACAATCTACTTTTACTCAGCTTTTTAAATAAAACATATAGATATTAAACGGGGAATGTGAAATAAACACCAGACAGCCTCACACTCTTACATAAGACATAAAAACAAAAGAGAAAAACAAGGTCAACGTCAGCTCCAGTTCTCATTTCCAAGCTGACAAAACTCGTGGAGCGAGTCTCGGATCTCCATCAGAGGCAACCTGAGCGATGGGCGGGTCTTAATCACAAGCCACGCCCCCATCTCAGGATGACCAGGGCGCAGCCGGCGTGCCAGTCGCGCGTCCTCCACAGAACGGACTGCAGGGCTGCCCGGTTCCCACGGCTTGGTGCGCAGCAGCAGCTTTCCAAGGAAATCGGGGGGGGGTCAAAAAGTTGCTTCGTCCACCCAGGAGTCGCTTCTACGAGGGCGCAGGGGAGGGAGACACTGATCCACCTGTCAGCTGCTGGTAAACTTCCTAATTTCTCAGTTTCTCTAATTGTTTTTGGATTTATTTATTGTAAATATATATACAGTTTTATTCCTAATATATATATATATATATATATATATATATATATATATATATATATATATATATATATATATATATATATATATATATATATATATATATAT